>CABFWB010002815.1:0-61633 GCA_902151455.1 Timema bartmani
GGGGGGGGAACAAAAATTTAATACTGCCTTAATTACGGTTTAAACATAACATGAAATTTCGAGTATATAGCTTTAAGTAAATTTTAAAATATCATTTGTGATTGTGTTCATTATTCAGGCAACAAAGGGGTAGATTAAGATGAAATTTTGACAGAGGAAATAGAAAGTATTAGTGAATGTGGGGAAAGCTATGAAAGCGGGTATATCTTTGAGATTAAAAAAACAACAAAACCTTTCAACCAGCTTTGGTCTCATAATCCGACAGTCTTATTTGCTGTAAGCTATAACTTTTGCCGAGAAGGCATTGAAGAGTGTGTCAATGGCCACTATAAGGAACTGCTTCCGCAACACTTGTTTTAAATAATCGATTTGTGTTGTTTGAAGGATAGGATGATGTGTCACTTAGGGAACTACTACAATATGTCAATACCAATTTCTCCAAGATTAAAGGATGTGTTGATATGGAATTGGAAGTTATAATGAATCAAATCTCATCGAATAATACTACCGTTGAAGCCGTGAAAGGTTGTTCTAACACACAAACAAAATAAGGTGAAGAGACTAAGACAAAAGTACAGATTACCTAAGGGTTTTAACTCCGACGATAATATTGTGTCTAAACTTTAGGAGTCAATATTATATCCTTAAAGATGTCACCAAAATACTTAAATTTGACGATATAATAACAAAACGGGAATTTATTCGCTCACAAAATGATGTTTGTTTGTATACTAAATGTGACACAGAGAGTAAAGCCTATTTATTATTATTATTGATTGTTGTTGATATTTTGTTTAGCACAAGTATAAAATAAATTGATGACTAAAAAAATTGTGTAAGTAAAATTTTTTGTATGAAAGATTAAATCCAAGTCGATTGTTGCCAAACCTAAATTTTAGATTTGGCAACAATTTACTTAGGCAAGTATATTCCCCAATATCTAGAAAGAGCTATGACTGAACTGATCAAACAAACTATTTAGAACAAGTATTGATAATACGGTTTATGATATAGTCTAAGCCTATTTCCACACCGATGAAAAATAAATTTCAATTTGTTAAGCCTGAAACGAGTGATGCTAGAATCGAAATGTTTTATGTATGCAGTCAGAGGAACACGACCTGATTTGTAACCTATTCTATCTTATTTAAGTCAACACTAACTATGTCATTGATGTATTTCACAAAGCTATAAAAAAAAGAGCGTAAGGATATGTTAAATGAATACTAAATTTAAAATTGATCTTTAATAGCAACCCAAGAGTGAAATTCTCTGTGGGTTTGTAGACTTTGACTGGGGAACTAATACAAATGATAGAGAACCCACATAAGTTTTTTTAGGCTATAGTGTTACTTGGTCGTCAAAGAAAAACAAACTGCAAATATTCTATCGAGGAGGAGTGTGTTGCTTTAAGTTCAGTTGTTGTTGAAGCCTGTTGACTGTTCAAACTAATTGAGGATTTCGAATTGTTCAGTATTAATCACGCTGTAATCAATGTCAACAACTAAGCAGCAATTAACCTACAAACATTTCTGAAAATAACAAGCGAATCAAACCTGTAGACATTAAGTTCAATTTTATCAAACAAAAGATATAGGGAGGTATAAGGTTCCAGAAGCGAGCTTTTCTGGCTTCAAAAGTGAATCGGCTGATAAAATTAACGACTGTATTTTAGACTAGTAATTTGAAGTGCCATCCCGCACTTACATGTCCATAGGCAACACACTGTCTAATTTTTTAATTCCCTTAGTCCATTTGGTTTACCCACCCACGCTCATCAAAAATGAAAATTGGAACATCCATTATTCTTCTGCTTAATTTTAACCCACCTAAACTGTGTGATGGTCCCTGCTTACAAGTAAACAGTGTGAAAAACTTTATCATAGCTGTGACTGTCATCACAGGTTGCACTACGGGAGAATGGGCCTTGAAACCAAGAATACCCATGATTCCAACAGACCTGCCCTTCCAGTTTAAATGCATGCAGTTTCCTATCAAGGTTTGCCATGTGATGACCATCAACACTACGCAAGGACAAACCCTGAAGGTGGCAGGCGTTGTTGATCTCCGCAATAAATATTTCTCACATGGACAATAATTATATGTGACGTGTTCCCATGATAGTTTTAGCAGCAACCTGTAAATTCTCGTTCCTGATGATAAAACCACTATCATCGTTTACAAAGAGTCCTTGGCTTAAATTGTATTTCTTTATATTTTTTTTCAATAAATTCAAATATTCTATGTGGCTAGTCTTAAAAGAGAAATAATTGCACTGCGTGGAATTTTTTTATCCTGAAGATAAATTTTTATCAACTCTAAAGTTTTCAACGGGGTAGTTTATACCTAAAACGTGGCGTGATGTCTTCTTTGTGAGAGAAATTAAAAACTCTGGGATTAGAAACGTTACTGTTTTAATTAACATATTTTCAAACCTACGAAGCTGAGGCCAAAAGATAATGTTTAATAAACCTGATGTTATTGATAATAAGGAGAGAATATCTTGAATTTATATTTAATTCTTAAATATATATTCAAGATATTCTTTCCTTATTATCAATCATATAATTCTAATTTCCAACAAATTACTATGAATTTTACTAAAACCTGATGTTATTAATTCTCTTTTATGTATATCCTATACTTCCACAATTAACGTAATATACCAGTGAATAAAATAGATGAATCCATAGTGCCACTTTTAATATCTCAAGTGTTTTATATATATACCTCACTAAACCTGTTAGAGCACCTCAATGAGCATAGCAAGTGTGTAGCAAAAATTCCCCGATAAGAAGCCTACTAGGTTTAGTATAGGCCTATATTTTATCAATTTTGATGCAAATCTTTAGCCATCTTGCAACATTACTTCAACTTGTTTGATGTTGTGGCATACGTTATTTAATAAAAGTGTGCCACTAATGATAAGTGTGGACTGTAGATCAATTATTAACATATTTTGAGATCCAAACGTGAAGTAAATAACAGATGGATCCAAAGATTATGTACACCAAGGAGAAGAAGGGACTTAGGCCTTTGTCTAGATTAATCTTGAAATGAAAAGCGGATTCTAAAACTTAGACTATATCTGATATTCATTATCATTGGTTATACTAATGAAACTAGGTCCAAAAGTTTACTCTTTCAAGATCATTTCGACGAAAATATATGCAGAATCAGTTGTTTGCATTACAAGTGTAATTTCACAAATTTTAATTCTTGCAACACTTCCTGAACTAATTTTATTTGCAAAGTAACTTGAAAAGTGCAACATTAAAAATAGTACAAATTGAGTAATACATTTATGATAGACTCGTACGCTCACCAACAAAGTATAAATAAGGAATATCTTTCTAACTTAGTGTGTGTTGCCGAAAATAATGTCCTCATTGAAAAATATATTTTCTATACTATCTATGGATTTATAAGAAAGTATTTTATGACAAATAAAAACAAATCACGTGATAAATTAAACTTGGCCCTGTATTAGTGTTAGAACTAGTTATAAATTAGGGTATATCGGCACTTGAATCTGTTATTAATCAAACTCACCGCTCACATAAAGGGAAATATCCTCATTTTACAATATATGTTATTAAAACGGCAGTTCTGGAACATAAACATCAGCAAGTAAACCTAATTTAAACTAAAATTATGTTGTGAGGCTGTTTTATAAAAATTAATGACTGATTGCTCGGGGAATGTTCTTGCCATTTATATTTATCTCAGAAGTGCGACATTTCACCTCGAAACTACGTTGAAAATTGGCTACTTCTACCTTTTTAGACACACATTTAAAATAAAAGGTTTTAAATTGTTTAGGAACATGTTTATGTAATTGGTCTCAATTTTGGTATGAGCGATGTTTTAAAAGAACAGACCAATTATTAAATGATGCAGTATTTCTGAATGCATGCAAAGTTTTAAAATTATACGTTAGGCAGCCACTTTAAAATTAACGCTTTTTATTAATTATTGTTAACACAAATTTGCACAAGTCCATTAGCGTTTTCGCGAACTTCTGAATACAGTTTTTGAATTGTTTTGAGACTTAAAATGTTCAATATTATACTAAAACACAGATTATATAATAGATAGTGACAAAGCTTATTTCACTGAGTGAATCATCAGTCAAAACAGAAAAAATTTTAAAGTACTAAGTTTACTGAAGCATTCGGTGCTGTAATGTGTTGTTTCTACATCATCTAAATCTCGGCCTTAACACTAAACAATAAAAATGATCAAATATTCGGTGTAATCAAAGAGTTGAGAAACTATTTGAACGGAAATTATTCAAGCTTACACACATTCATTCATTAACAACTTATTTGTGGCTATCCCTAGGGTTTCATATGTTTTTCTTGCTATTTTTATGTTAAATTTTCGTTTCTGTAAAAGGAATTATTTGAAAGCACTGTTTATATGTTGACCAACATTAATTTTAATTCTTTTATTTCTACACAAAACAATAGTTGAAAATTAATATAGTCCACTATTGGTAAGCACTTTCAATTTGCCTATCTTGTTTGACACAGTACTTATCGACAGTTGACTTTAACGTTTTAAATGCTTTTATTTTTATGTCTAGTAAATAACCTTTTACTCCCAACCCACACACTTTTCATAATTATATATTTTATGAAAAAATGTGTTTGGTAAAGTCAAGTCGATTATGAAGGACCACCGGTGTGGGTGATTCCAAATCAAACAATATAAAAACAAAAATTCTACATTCCCCCATTCTTACGAGGTTGCCTTTGTACAAAGAAAGCGGGATAAAAATATATTTATTTTTTAATATTTAGAATTACAATAGATATTACATATATAATCAATCAGTAACCCCAATACTATTTGATGTTTTTTTTTATTAAGGCCTTTTAAATCAACCAACGGTTTAAAACCATTGAAACAAACACTTTCAAATAATATGAAGCATGTATTAAATATTCTATATGGCATGATAATTATTTATAAAAGGGTCATAATATTTAAAAATACACTTTTTAATGATGGTGTAACATATACAAACACAAATGATAAAAGCATTACATGAAAAATTAATTTCGATTAACAAAGTAACATAATGCGTGTTAATTAAAAAGTACACTACTGGGCTGCTAGTGTCAAGGAAATTAAGGAAAACTAGTTGCAATCTCAAGCTATGTCAACAATCTAATAGCAAAATATGTAGGGCGTGTATTATTTACTTGGGATTATTTAACGATAGGACGCATCTTACAAACGAGCTCACTCTAGGACACTTAACCCCTAGCACTAGAAACGCAACCTTACAACCAGGAATTAAAGTAACTAAGTAATAGGACAAATTCAGACTCAAATTATTCAGTTGTTTAATCACCATACCAAACCAATCTCTTTAATATTTTTGGTTAGTTAGCCTTTTAATGGAAAAGTCTCGAGATAATAAACTATCTGAATAGTCAGAATCGAGCACATATTCTGATAAATGGTAAGCTTTAGTGGAAATATACTTTTAGTTACTTACCCAACTTTATTTGACGACAAACATCTGTGGGGCTTGTAGGCCTATAATCGATTTTATTCCTAACTCTTGGTCTGGTTTGAATCCCAAGCATGTTCATTGAGGTATTTTTCTAAACTATGATTGATTATCCCTGGGATTTTCAGATTGTTTTTCTTCAAGCAAATGCTTGTGCATGCCTTCTTAACTGACCCTCTATTCCTTGTATACTTAGGTTAGGTCTTAATTATTAATCCTTGTACTAAACGTCATAATGAAAAAGATAAGGACAAGTACAGAAACCAAATCCCAAACCCTCCATTCACTAAACAAATGAGAGTAAAACTTGTTATTTCTTCTGTCTAACTATAAATAATTTTAAAAAAATAATTAAAAGTTTGAAAATCACAACATATCAAGAAGTAAAAACAACACAATATACATACGAACTATATACAGGAACCAAACATATTACACAGGATACACCACTAACCATCACTGAGAACTATTGAGCCTGTCAACCTTAGATAGCTAAGCAGACACTAAATCTTAGATCTGAATGATCCTAATTAAAATATAACTTACGGCTCTTCTGAGTGTGCCTTTTGCACACATTAATTACTGATATTCGTATTCCAACCACATGGTAACTAGGAACATGGGTATAGATTTATTTAAATAATTATGCTTCAACATCATGGATACCATAGGTTTAATTTAAGAGAAACGGGAGAGGGAAGGTAGTTTATAAAAGATCCACCCGCATCAGCGTGGATATGGGATGAGAAACCCACAGTTAAAAATTCCATGTGGAAATGCATTCCCATTCCACCCCGACTGAGAGTTGAACCTCAATCTCTCTTGGTCACTCGCAAGCTAAACCTATGGAGATACTGATGCCATGGACTGGTTGACCAACTGTTGCGGGTACAGATTTTCTGACAAGCTTGACAAAGTAGGGAATGCAGCTCTTCACCATTTTCTTTTCGCAACACCATGAAGTATTCAACTTATTTTTGTCAGGCCAGAAACATAGCTCCTATTAGTTTTATTAATTCAGTGTATATGTAAAGATTCTTATGCCAATTAAAGTATATTAAAGTAGAATATTTAAAGTTTGTGACTAATACGAGTAATTTTTAAGCTCAGACCTTTTTTTAGGGAAGACATGAAACAAAATTTAAAAGTACACAATGGTTCGAAGAAAAGACAGTTTGATAAACCTTTAAGTCATTAGATAAATATGAATTGTTAGCGTTTTGATAGTTCTAGAATCAATGATGACTACAATTCAAATGTGCCACAGTTATGTATTTTATGTTAGACAAATTTTTTGAAAATATTCATGTACTCTAGTTAATTTTTACATGAATATTTTAATTAAAAAAATCATAGGTTCTAAAAAATACAGTGATATTTGTAAGAATATTTCCAACACTAACACACCTTTACTAGGATCTTGTTTAACTATTTAATGAATTGATATATGATTTAACACTAGCTTGTCAATTAAGAGTTACAAGGCAAAATAATAGTGTACTCAATATAAACTCTATGATAAAATATTTTGAGCTGCTATATAGTTGCTTTTTTATTGCATGTATTTAATGTAATAACATACCGTATATTTTTGTTATTTACAGTGTAGCCCAACCGTATTCTTGCGGATTCATCAATACATGATTGAGATTATAATTTATAAGAGATAATAATTACTTTATTTTTTCTATATTTGCGACTTACTAACCATTCAGGATATAGGAAGATTATGCTAATTTTATAACACATTATGAAAGTGAATTTCATAAATGATCCACTATTGTTCTAAAGAGAGGACGGAAAAACAACAGTGAAAATCTAAATATAAAAAATCATCCTTAGTGCTCTCGGTCATCTTTAGAACCAAATCTAGACCTCCTGACTTAGAGATGATCATGCCAGTATAATGAACTACCACTAATCTAAATTAACGCTGTAGACAATTTTAAATTTTGCTTCTATAAAAACACAATCTCACTCAATCTACTTGACTTGAATAGTGAATAGTTGATAACCATGAAATAAACGGATTAGCTTAACGTCATATTTGCAATTAAGACAATATATTTATTATAATTTATACTATTCTATACTTGTCACAATCATACTTGACGGAGTGACATATGTAGGTCTACGGGCCTCAGTTAAGTTGATTTTCTTTGAGTAGACTTAATAGGAAAAAATAAAAGATTTTGTTCCAGGATCAGCTTGTACAAAAAACGATAGGTGCAATTCTTTTGTGATACATTGGAATTATTTTAGCAATAGACAATGATGTGATCAAACAAATTTTAACTGAAGCATGCTCATGAAACATAATAGGACTATGGTAAGAGATCTACAAAAGCTACTACAATTAATTTAATATAAGCATTCGTTATTTGCAGGTGTCACTTTTGATATAAATTATCAATACCAATATAATAACACTAATAATATGGTAAAATTTTATCTATGTTGACTGAATAAAAGTATGTTTTAATTTACTAAAAATTTCTTATCAGTATTCTACTATACAGTTAATTTCCTTCTTACTTTAATTAGTAATTTGTATATACTTTATTTAGTTTTATATTGTACGCTTAGTTATTTTTAAGTGAACAAGAGTAAATTCCCTTGACTGTGCAAACTAATATACAACAATAAACCGTAACATCAACAATGAATTATTCCCAAACAGCAAGTGCGTAGAAAAGGGGAGGTCTAAAACCCCCTGCAATATGATTGACCCCCTAGGGGGTCAATAAATGACTATAAAAGCTACTCTTGGCTAGAAGTGTAGAATATTTTTCTAGCGGACCCTCCTAGAAAGATTAACTTTCCATGCCCTTGCTACCGAGCTTGAGGTTACTTTTTTTTTTGGCAACGCGTCTTGCTACCCGATCGGTTTATACGCTTTGAGGTTATTAATTTACTAATAACTTGGCTTGTTAAAGCAACAGGAAGAATTTTTAATCTAAAAATATAACGTTAATAGTTATATTTAAGCTTTTACAATGGAAGATGCCTGCCTCTGTCATCAATCGATACATTATTTCCAAGTCTTATATTCCTAAACTGGTGAAGTCATCAAAATCGTTCCACATTATAGATGGGATACATTCTTAGTGAAAAAAACTATCAGTTTCCAACGACAATAGTAAAATTAACCTGCATCGTTGGTCGAAATGGTCTAAACTCTAAGGGGCCTCTTTCACAATATACTGGATTTATAATAGTAGATGGGTTGGGGTTCAAATCCCTACCTGGTGTACTGAGGATTTTTTTTTCTCAAATTATTTTCCCCTCTCTCTCTACATAAATGCGGATATATTTCCTAAATAGACGCTACCTTTATCATCCCTACCAAATTTAGTTTAAATATTTGGATAACCCGTTTGAGTAATAAGACACGGTGCAAAAAAAATAATAATCAAAGAAGATAATTGTTTACATGAAAGACTACTAAACTAAACAACCACGTTTGGTTCATTTTATAAAAGTATATAGCTGAGTAGGTTCAAGTTAGACTAGATTTTATAACACCGCATTACGTTAAATATAAATTGATAAATTCACTCGTAATATAAATTGATAAATTCACTCGTAATATAAATTATAGAAACTTAAGATGAGCTACTACGATTTTGTACTGAAATTGCTCTAGACCAATCACAGCAAAGGCTACCATTGTCAACAGTAATCTGATTTCTTAATTAAAAAGAATAGAATTTAAAATTACTTTAAGAAAGGACTTGCCTAAGCCAATCCAGAGAGCGGGACAAACTTTACAAAATCAGTGAAAGTAATTTTTTTTTTTAAGTAATAATAAATATGTGCCTCCATTAAATAGATAATAACAGTTGTATTGGCTGTTGATTTAGTGATACACTTTCTTTCTGAAAATATACAGTGCTATTCGAATAAATAAAAACATGTTTTGAGTGGGGTATCTTGTATTATTTTCTTTTAAAAATCTTTTCACTGTATAGCTAAGTCATTTTAATGGTAGTTTGGTAACAAATGGAATATGCATAAATATTTGCCTTGGTTGAAATATAACAGTTTTGGTTGGTAGCATAACTATAAGCGTGTGGAGCCAAATATATTTCAATTTAGACAAAATCATCACATAAGAGTTTAAGAATACCTTATCGTATGGATTACATTTATTAATGTATAAAACACAGTTACTTTTAAGTGACTCAGTAGTTTTTATTAGCTGTTATATTCAAAATAAATTACGGCTTTATTGTAAACGCATTCAAATGCATAGTAAACGAGCATTAAAAAACAACTTTACATTAATTAATATCATTACTAATTTCTTTAATTATCTTTAAGAGAAGTATACTTGTGTGTGTAGCTGTTTGTGCGTATAACTATGTTAATTACAAAAGATTACTCATGGCATGAAATATTTCAAATCGTAAACATTATACATGTGAAATTATACATGTGAAATGAAGAATAGATTAGCCAAGGTTGTTAAAGAGGAATAAAATATCAAATTAGAGAAGAGCCATAACGATACGAACTACAAAATAATAGCTTGCTCAAGGCATAAAATAAACTTCTAAATTTAATTCAAAAATACCAAGAAAATATTTCTTCTTTTAACTATACGCATCTCACTGATTAAGAGGGTAAATTTTGTGTAAATATACCAATAATCCCACGAAGAGAGGATGGAAAAACTCCAATGGTGAGAATAACTCCCAATGTAACCGGTCAGGATTTAGCATCGTGCTCTCGAGCTACATTAATTCTGCCAGTTCAAGTTAAAATATTTTTGAAAATTGCACAGTGGGGACAAAAGTCCACCATAGTAGAGCTTAAACTAGACATTCTTTGAAAACTTATTGCATCTTAAAAAAGTTTAAAAAACACTATAAATTAATTTTTAATTAAATTAGTAAAAATATAAAAATATTAAATCAAACATAAAAATAAGACATATCTTGCAAAATATTTGTGTTCTAAGTATCTTGCATAAATTTAATATATATGTGTATATATATATATATCATATTTAATTATTTTTGGTGGTTTGGAACTTAAAAATAAATCCGTTTGACATGGTTTGGAAACAAATAAATTATTATTTTGATGTTTGTTTACCGTTTAACTATTTTAGATTCAAATAAATTGTTTTAAAAATCATGTTATTTTGTATACCTAAGGGCACTAAAAATGATGAAATTGTAATGTAAATTCTTTTAGTTCCTTATGTGTAGCATAGGGCCTAGTCAAAGTTCACCATGCAAGTTTATTATCAGTCTTGTTATATTTTTGATGAGCTTTAAAAAAATAAAACAACTGAATGGGTGTTGACATAATTCTTAAACCATCAGTTCATAAAATAATACAAAAGTAGTACAAAAATATAAATATTGTTATTAGTTAAATATTCATAAAATATATGTACTTGACAATATTAGAGATATTTCGTCATTTAAATATGCCAATTTCAAAGATTGCATGTTTTAATAATATTTAATTTTGTGTCCCCTATTATATTGAAATATTAATAATTTTCTTTATTTTAACGACACTTTTTTTTTAAATAAATTGCAATCCGTCAATTTTTTCCCCTTTCTCAGTGTACTCCAAATTTGTTTAAAACTATGAATTTACTTAAAAATTAATAATAAGGATACATGGTAAGAAGAGACATAAATTTAATTTGTTTCATCATTCTGTGTTTTTAGTGTGATTTTGATTAAATTTAACTAATTAATGTTAAGAAAAGTGTTACTATACCTAAGGTTAATTTTTTCCTGTCCATTCTTTAATAGGAACTAGGTCAAAATACTAAACCAGAAATTAGTAAATATTACTTCATAAATGTGTATATACTGAAATCAAATAATATAGTTCTATTGTAATTAATTTAATTAACAATTTTAACTCAATATTATGCTTAGCACACTAAAATAGAAAATAAACGTTATTTTTCATCTTCTTTTAACTTACCCAAACCCTACATAATGAATTTACTATTTGGTTTCCACACTTAATTAAATAGTACATTAAAAACCTATAAGGGTATCTGAAAAGTAGAAACCCATTCGTGGTGTTTTGAATCTTTTTCATTATTGATTTGAATTTCATTGAATTTCTTCCATCAATCCCACCCACTACAAATGGTGTGGCTTCCAAAAATGTTCAAGTGCTATTGTCACAAATGTAAACTTCTTTGGTACAATTTATAGCTAAAACCATAAAATCTAAACAATTGTTTTCGTCGAAAGACAAATTCACTAATAAAGTTTTAGCAATAAACTTACATTTTGGTGTTTGATGTGAGTCCGGTTAGAAAATCTCACTCGCACAGAAAATATTCGTGAACACTGGTATTGATAATTCTAGAGACTATCTGCGGGTAAGTATCGATATAATTTCGAGATAGCGCATGCTCAATAAATGTCGACTGGCTTAAACATAAGACACCCCAATTTAAGAATAGCTTGCAGAATTAAGAAGTTTTAAAATTATTTTCAGACAAATACTTTTCACTTTCCAATATCTAAAATTTTCAATATGCTCATATCTAGATTTCTCTTTTAGAATGTTGTGCGCATGTTTAACCGCGCACTTTTGCTACGGTACTAATCGATTACTCGATAGCCACGCTGCGGACTTTTCATAGTGACGTCATGAGTGACGTCACTATTAGCGGGGTGGGCTCTGCTGGAAGTTTCTGTCAATTTATTAAGTTAATCTGTTTTCAAAAGATGATACTTTCATGAAAATAAACAGAAATATGCATAAGTAAACACAAAATTAATCTTACCAGTAAATTATGAACAAATACATTTTTTTTAAACATAACATTTCCATATTTATTATATCCATATTTTTTTATAATTTCAAACAGGAAAAAACTTGCATATACTTTGACTTGAGTTTTTTGAACAAAATTTGAAATATATAAAAATAGTGTAATGCGTTAAACGTACAAAACACAAATATTATACTCATGTTATTAGACTACAGGTAAATCTTATTAGATTAAAAAGCTTCATAAAATTAACTTTGTACCGTGCAATTTACTGTGTAAGAATTTTCTGACTTTTAAAAAAGAGTAGTACTGACATTTTTCTAACAAATATCACTATAAGTACTTCGCGATGCAAATTGCAACCTGCTTGAAGAAAACCGAATAGGAATCTTGGATGTAGATAATCAAGACCCCAAACTAACCAGACCTATCAAGCAGGGGCGCATTTATTGAAATATATAGTGGAATCGCGAAAGGAAGCCTTGTTTTTTTTAAAAATACAATGCATTTTTCCCTTCAAAATTAATAAGAAAAAGTTATATTATTTGAATAATTTGATTGTTATTGATACTATTTGACAAAAGCGATAGCTGCAGAACATATTATTTAGGGGTGGCTTAAGGGCCGGTTTACCCGGGGGAGGAGGGGGGGGCACCCAACAGAGCACCAACCTAGCCTAACGTAGCCTGGGCGTTATAGGATAATAATCTCTAAATCAAACCTAACAACACCTAACCTAACGAAACCTGGGCGAAATAATGGAGTTGCTAAACATTACAATCGTTCACTGCTTGATACTAACATGAAATTTGACACATTGGTATAGTTCTTTGTGTAGCCTCTTTTTGAAATACAAGAAAAACTTTAAGAGACAGGGAGCAGAATGTCAGTATAGTAAAGCAGTTTTTTTTTATGGTATATTGGGTGGCAAAAAACCAAAAGAAGGAATTAGCTTGCAGGAGCCCAGCAAATATTAAAGTAAAGCTAAGATCAATAAACCAGGACTTTAAGTAAAACAACATTTGTTAATAATATTAAGTTTAGGAAACAGTTCATCCTGTTTGCTGAAGTTCTGTCTGTCACTAAACGGGGATGGTTTGTGTTTTAAGTGATAGTTATTATTTATAAGTAGTTGAGAAATAGTTCTAATAGAATAAACAACTATATATTAACAGATAAATATTCCAAAATGGTGTAAAACTTCAATGGCCTTATTAAAGAAGACCGGGAAATTTATGAGAAATACTGTAGGTTTATAAAAAATATATTAGCTTGAGTAAATTTAAAGTGACAGTAACAAAGTAACAGAAACAATCGAAAACATAGCATAAGGTAATATTGTATAAGTTCAATCAATTTCTATCATTCTTTACTTAAATAAATGTACGACACGATCACTAAAACTGTATCATATTGTGTACTATAGCTTCGAAGAAAAGTTTCAAAAATAGGTTCATAGTAAACTGCCCTTAAAACAAGTCTACATATAAAAACAAACACATAATCTTTTTAATCACAATAATCACCATTTATATATAAGCTTAAATTTTAAACCAAATTGTTTAAATATATTTAACAAAATTAAATTTTTCGAAAATACATTATTTGTAAACTACACTAAATTTATTTGTTATTTGTAAAAATAAAAAAGTAATCTTATTTATCATGAAAAACAATCCACATATTTTTATTTTGAATTCAATCTTCCAAAACATTCGAATTTTCTACAATTTTTGTAACCAAACCACCACTATATTAATTTATTTTAGATAAATAAAGGTAGATTATTATTGATATGTAAAATAGTCTCCCGATACTAATTTTGAACCATATGGCTAAAGCCATTTTGTAAAATATTCTAATCAAAAAAAACCGTCATCAATAAACTATCCATAACCAAATTTTACCCCCAAAACAAGTATACAACTTTATTTGTAATGTTCATGTCAAACAATCCCCAGCTATACATTTTAAGCAAAACCGTTGTAGCCATTTTCAAAATAATTCAAATTTCAACGATCACTCCTCAATAAACAATCCTATATTGAATTTTTACCCAAAACCAAGTATACAGGATTATTTTTCAAGTCAAACATTACCAAGAAAACCATTTGGAATCAAATCGTTAGTACAATATTTTTTTAATACATTTTTGAAAAATCAGTTATCAGTAAACCAACCCTAAGTGAATTTTTACCCCAAAAACCAATATACATTGTTGTCATGTCAACATTCCCAAAATATTCATTTGGAATCAAATCGTTAGAACCATTTGTAAAATATTTTGAGTTTTTGAAAAATTGGTCATCAGCAAACTACCCATAAATGAGTTGTTACCCCAAAAACAAGTATACATATCTATGTGTCATGTGAAACACTCCCAAGTTACCTATTTGGAACCAAATCTTTGAAGCTATTTCTAAAATTTTACAAGTTTTTAAAAAATCAATCATCAGTAAACTACCCATAAATGAGTTTTTATCCCCCACAAAAGTATACAGTGTTATTTGTTATAGCAAACACTCCCAATATTAGGAACCAAATCGGTACAAACATTTGTAAAATATTTCAAGTTTAAAAAAATCGGTTATCAGTTCCCTTCAACGAATTTTTGGCCAAAAACCTATTATATAGTGCTATTTTTTATTTCAAACAAATCCTAAACATGCATTTTAAACAAAATTATTAGAGCCATTTTTGAAAAATTTGGAATTCAAAAATATTACTCACCAGTAAACTACCCTTAATTTAAGTACTAGGGTAAAAAAATGTGTTATAGCCCTGTTAAGTCTAAATATCAGGTGTGAACAAAATCCATCAAACCCTTTTGGATCCTTGGCCAGGGAACGGCTGACAGAGAGACAAACACGCAGACATAGATAGAGACTAACTTTTTTCTTTCTTTATTGATCTGTAGTTGATATAATATTACACTAAATTGTCAAATTAAAACACATACCATGATAGACAATACAATTATTAGTAATTAAGTTTAAACCAAAATTAATCTACATAATGTAAATAAAATGCATTACCCTAAAAATTAACAACCATAATTCCCCCAGTTACTTTGCTCAAAATATTCCTATGTGTCCAAAAGGAAATATATTCATTCAATCTTCCCTTATTTTTATATTTCACAAAGTCAGCTTTTAATTTGTATTTCAAGCTTACACAGAAGAAATTATGGTAATCAGATACTTGCTGATCAGTCTTTAAATAGTAATTACATGTACTGTATATTGTTGATTTTGCCAATGCAATTAGAAAGTTTACCAACTGTCCTAAAATATCAGATTAACTTAAGTGCTCATCATGAATTAAAATCCCTTTGTGTACAAGAGTTCTGTTCAGCAATCTTCTTATTAAATTAATGAAAAAACAAACAACCCCTTTCAGCGCGAGTGCATTGTAAAACCATGTGCATAGCAGTTCCAGGAACATTACACCACGGTCACAACAGGTCATTGTGGTATCTCTTCAAAGTGAACAATCGAACAGGTTTAACCAGGCGGTCGTGAAGAAATCTCCAGAAAATGTGTGCATCCCAACTATCCGTGGGGTACTGACTGATACAATATTCTCCATGGGAACACATAAGCACTCCAATTAGACGTACCATCCGGAAGACCACCATCATTCGGTTAGGCAGTACACTACACATACATGTTTTTATGTGATTGCGAAAACTCCACATCTTTCCTAAGAAGAGCACTCAAGTATTAATTCCTTAGTCACATTTGTATCAACCTGTATTTGATGTGAACAAGTAACTTTTCGATCTCCAAACATTTGCCAGGCACTTGCGAGCTGAGTTATAAAACCCCGATAGAGCACCAAGTGAAGTATTATTTAAACTTTCAAAGTGTAGTTTGTAGGATAACGAGTTCACTTTAACAAACCAGGACAAACTTACTTTCTGCTTCGATCCAGTTTTGGTTAACCCAATATTCAGTGTTGCCAATGTAAATACTAAGAAATGTATGTCTCTTGGAAGACCATCGGTAATTGTTGGGCTTGTCAGTTTTATTTTTCCAATTTATAGCCCAGAGAGCTTTAGTTTGACCATATTCAATTGTGCTTCAGACTTACAACTATATTTTCATAAATGCTGTAGAAAGTACCTTGAACCCATAATCATGAGTGACTAAAAGTGTCACATCATCTGCATATGTAAAGACAACTAGCGATTCTGTAAAAGATGATAATCTAAAACCATAAATTGACATGGATTGCCTGCACATATAATTATAAGAAAGGTTCTATACAAATAGTGTACAATGGGCCGGATAACGGGTCATTTTGCCGCACTCCACCTAACACGTAATACGTAACACGTAACACGTAACAAAACATTGTGAATTTAGGTATAAGTGTGATGGGCTAGTAATGGTTAGCCCTCACAAACGTCCAATATTAATTCAATCAAACATCATATAAAAACCCACCTCAGTGGCGTAAATAGCTAACGCGTTAGTCGTATGGAGCTTGACTGCCGAGGACGGGGAGATAGATGTTCGAATCTTGGTCGGGGGAACTAGGGGTGGTTTTATCCGAAATTGTTTTCCACTCTACCTCCATGCAAATGCGGGTTAACTTCTTCTAAATTCAACCTTCCCAATTCATAGCCCATTAGCGTAATTAGTACTAAAACGTATAACCCAAACGGGTAGTAAGACACGGTGCTTCCCACCACATCATCTTCTCACTCAGCAGATGGAATCCATCCCCAACTAAGAAACTGGACCGTTTGAGCGGCGCACGCCAAGAAACAAATCTGCACCGTTTAATATAAACAAATCATGTGTTCATCAACGCATCCCACTTTCCTCTGTCTACGTGATTTATTTTGGAGGACACTATCTAGTCATTGGTCACCATTCCCTTCTTTAGGGCTAAATCAGAAATGTACACAACAGCATGTTTTATTCTAGAAAAACACATGACTTTACTCATATTTTATGTATCAACTTTGCTTTGTTGTTCGCTGGAGTGGAAAAGAGTACTTGGTTCGAGTCAAAATGGTGGATCCGACAGTCACCCCAGCCAGAAGAAGAAAAAGCTAAGCTACGATCAACATTATGTAACCCGCCTCGGTGGCGTAGTTGGCTAACGCGCCAGTCGTGTTGAGTCAGACCACCGAGGACGGGTAGATCGAGGTTCGAATCTCAGTCGGGTGAACTGGTGATAGTTTTTCCTAGATGGTTTTCCACTCTCCCTCCACGCAAATGCGGGCTCACTTCAATTCAACCTTACCATTTCCTAATCCATTAGTGTAATTAGTAATTAAGCGTATAACCCGAACGGGTAGTAAGACGCGGTGCTAAAAAAAAACCATTATGTAAATCTTAGATATGGTTAGGGTATTGACTCAGCTAGTCAAAATTTGATTATTTAATATAGTTATGTTGGCTATCCCAGATGGGATTTGTTTCATAATTAGGGAGGACTCTACTAGTTCCAGTTAAAATTTACCTCTTCATGTATACAGTTTAAGCTTGCTAGTACGTGAACTCTAGTAGGGTAACATAATGTTGTAAGAGTTACACTAATGTACTATGTTTTAAGTACTAAATATCCATATTAGGTTACAAATCACCTGAACTGGAGACATGGGGTTAGCTATGTAAAGTATTGGACCTAATTGGGTCATTAGCTTATGTGTATCTATTGCGCTTGTCGCTTATGCAGTCAACCGAGAATGATACGCAACCTGTGGAAACCTGGAACGCGCACATAGTGGCTCATGTTTTTTGTAAATAATACGAGTGCCCGGCATCCTTAAGATGTTATTAGGGTTGATGGGTGTTGCTGTTGTTATATACATATTTATATTTGTTGTTCCCTATTTGGGCTTAACGTAATGTTTATATATTTATATTTCTTTCTCCCTATTTGGATTTAACGTAAATATGTGGTAATAGCTATGTTCATAGGTATTCCTGATTAGGATTAGGCCTATCATATGTTTACCGACCAAATATCTTCATAATCTAGTTCTGGATATTTGACAACTAGGCTTCTGTCTTAGTTTGATGTGGCAGGCCTTAATAACAACTATATATACTGTACGAGTTTAAAGTTGTACTAGTTTGTGTTGGCTCTGTGTCAGTTGTAACTCCTTAAGGGTAAAGGAGTAGTTGTGTAATTTACGTAAGTTGTGTATATATACAAGTCTAGCTAACTTTGTTTCTGTTCTAATGGGGCAATCTATGAACTCGTGTTCTAATTTGTGTAACGCCTTTCTAAGAGCATTATTCTTGTCCTTGTAGATCTTAAGACCATTCAAAAATAGGTAAATACATATTTATTTTGTGTTAGAGACCCGACTTACACTTTAAGGAGTTTCAAGCTTTACCTCAGTTAAAGCAAGATATAGGTGGGTGTTATGAATATTGTGTAACCTTCCTTGAACTTGCAGTTATAATTTGGTCTAATTGACACCGATGTAACTTGATTCTTGAGTGATAGTATATTTATGATAGCTACGTTAGAATACTACGTAACTTTATTTTGACTGTTCTATTGTAGTTACTGTTTTATGTACTACTATGTGTTAGTTGACAGACATCATAACAATTAACTTGAGACTCGCATTGTTATTATATTAACTACTTATATCGTAACAACATTGTTTCACTCACATATTATATAACTTCTAACTAAATATCACATTGTCTTTTTAGAGCTAACTGATAACCTTGGTGTTAACAACTCAACATGCATTAACTTCCCTAGTACAGAACTTATAGCACCTCCACCTTATCGATATCTTGTAGGTTTTACAATGCACCGTCCACGTCTAGTTACTACACATTTAGCATTACCATTTATATAATTTGTACTATCAACAAATGTATTACTTCTGTCTTCATTCACAGCTGCGTTATCCACAACAGGTTCATCTGCATTATGATGGGGCTCATAATGAGTTGTATTGCTAACCTCATTCAAAGTGTCATTATAGCCATCTGTTGTATTTTGTAATTCATCCTGGTAATCAGTATGAAACTCATGAGTTAGTCGAGGCTGATATTTAAACTGCTTCAGATGTTTTGTATTTCAACGCAATACATTGCCCTGCTCCTCACTTATTATGTATGAGTGAGAAGCCTCATGTCTATGCAAAATTAGGGCTGCTACCATATTTTACCTTTTTGTACAACAACTATTTGGCCATCTTTAAAATCAACAGGCTTACGAGGTGCTCTTTTGTCATAATATGTTTTTACTTTGCGTTGTTTAGCAACAAGTTGTTCACTCACATAAGGTACTGCCTTGGGGAGTAGATTTGCAGCGGAAACTGATATAAGTGTCCTTACAAGACGACTCATTAAAAATTGAGATGGTGAAAATTCAAGTCCTGAGAGAGGTTTGTTGCAATATTCTAAAAGCGCCAGCCATTATTCCTTTACTTCTTCCTTACTTTTTTTGAGAATTCGCTTACCTATATCAACCCCCTTTTCAGCTAACCCATTGGACTATGCATAATGAAGGCTTGATGTTCTGAATTCACAGTCATAGTCCAGGGAAAAAGTATTACACTCATATGAATTAAATGGCATATTATCCGCTATTATCATCCTGGGAATTCCATGTGTGCTAAAAATGATTTTGAGAGTATCTATTATACCAAGAGATTATTTAGTGGGCAATGGTATTACTTCCAGCCACTTAGAAAAATATTCAACCACAACAAGATAGTACCAACCCTCAAATTCGAGAACATCAGCACCAAGTTTTTCAAATAGTAGTTTAGACACAGGACTGGGGATAAGTGGCTCCTTCTTATTAGACACGCAGAATTTTTCACACAAGCCCTACAGTCAGTTACATGGTTTTCTACATCACTAGATATACCAGGCAAAAAAATAACTTTTTAGCTCTGGCTTTAGTCTTTTCCACATCTAAGTGACCCTCATGTGATATGTAGTTAGTAGTTATCATCTGTGCGTGAAACAATGTTGTTACGATATAAGTCGTTAATATATTAACAATGCTAGTCTCAAGTAATTGACCATTCCTAAAACCTTCTGCAACTATTTTTTACTCCTAGGATCTGGTAGACATGAGGTAGCTAAAACTCGCTCTGGATTAGGCCTTATTTTGTTTGAAGAAAATACATGACCCAAAAATCGAACCTCTGAGGTCTTCTATTGGAGCTTGTTAGGATTAAATTTAATATTTAAAATTTTTGCACGTTCAACAATCTGAGCCACAATATTGTCATGTTCTTCCATTGATTCTGCAGCAACCAGAAGATCATCGAAGTATATTACAATACCCTTAATGTATCCCAATAACTGTTCATTCCATTCCTGAAACCTCTCAGGAGCACAACTCACCCCCAGTGGCAGCCTTAGGAACTTATAGAAGCCTCGTGGAGTGGAGAATACTCAGATTTCACTAGATTTTTCATCAAGCTCTAGCTGCCAGAATCCATCTTTAAGGTCAAAAAGTGAAAAACATTTTTTTCCCAGATAATTTATCTGTCAATTGTTCAATTCTTGGAATTTGATAATACTCCCTCTTTATTTCTTTATTTAGGTCTTGTGGGTCCAGACAAAGTCGTAAACAATCATTAGGTTTTTCGACAACGACTAGATTGTTTACCCACGATCTGGGCTCCTTAACCTTCACAACAATTTTATCCTTTACCAACTTGTCCAAAGTTGACTTGAGTTTACTGTACACAGTTTGTGTCAGACGTCTAGGTAGCCTAGTTTGAGGCCTAGCATTCTTGCGAATGTGTATTTTACACTTTTTGAGGAATTTTCCAAGACCTGTGACTATTTCTTTATTCTCTTCTATGAATTTAGCTTTCTGACACTTTGTCTGATTAATATCAAATTCAGTTTCAAGAGTTTCCAATTTAACTACTTTTACTCTTTTGATTAGATTTAGATTCACACATGCATCGAGACTTAAAATTGGAGTACCATCAACATCCACTAGTCTGAAATCCATGTAGTTCACTACATTATTGCACTCACACCTGAGATACACAATACATAGAGGCTTTACCTTAAAACCTCCATATGACTCCAGAATTTCATTTGTAGGCCTAACCTTAAACTGTCTGTCTATTTGCTTAAATATGTGAATTGGAATAATATTTGACTCCTGAACCAGTATCTAGTTTAAAGTGCAAAGGTTTGTTTTCAATCTTCACAGTTTCATGCCACACCTTCATATCATACTGATTTTTTTCGTTTACCACTTCAACATTTTTAGTCTTTGATCCAGTCGCTTTGCCTGCAGTCATATTTTCACAAAAAGGTTCACCAACACTATCACTATTATTGTGTTGTAAATTCTTCACTTGTCTGATGTTTTGACATACAATAGCAAAATTATTACGATTGCCACACTTTGAGCATTGTTTACCATATGCCGGACATTGACGCCTTTCATGTGTAGTGTTGCATCGCTGACATTTAAATATGTATTTCTATGACTCTGGATATTTCTCTCGTTGACTACACTTGAATTGATTACGCACAATGTACACAGCAACCGGCACTGAGCTTAAAACTGTAATTGACGATGTTGACATTTGTAGGTGGCTTAGTTGCTCTCGACTAACATCAACCACTTTCGCTAGGTCACAGGCCTTTTCTGACATCAGGCTTGGCACTTGTAAAAGTTATTTTTGCAATGCAGGATCATTTTCCCCCATGGGAATGCAATCCCGAACAATTCATCAGATTGATCACCAAACTCGCATGTCTTAATTAATTTCCTAAGGTCTGTTACAAAATGGTCAGCAGGTTCTTCCATTATTATTTTTTATGAAAATACAGCATAGATCGTTCATATGGCACGTTTTTCCTTGGTTTGGCATATGCCTCAAATTCAGCCAGTAATGTACTGTAGTCTTTACGTTTTGTATCAGTTAGCTTGAATGTGTTTAGTACTTCCACAGCTTCTTCTCCAACAAGGTTTAGAAGTATTGCTGCTTTCACTTCCGATTAATTTTCAGTTTTTCCCGAAGGTAACATATAAATTTCAAAGTTATGCTTAAATTTTTACCAGTTTTCACTCACATTTCCAGTCAAACTAAGCACACTTGGCTGGTTTGAATCCTCCATGATTATCCTTGATGCTACAGCAGTTTTCTAGATACATATTTATTTGTACACGTAAATAAATTTATACTGTATATAAGGTCCTACCGACTGCACCATGCTTTCTGTGTGTTAGTTGAAAGACATCATAGTAATTAACTTGAGACTAGCATTGTTATTATATTAACGACTTATATCGTAACAGCATTGTTCCACGCACAGATGATAACTACTAACTACAGATCACATTGCCTTTTTAGAGCTGACTGTTAACATTGGTATAACCAACCCAACATACCTTAACTTCACTGGTACAGTAATTATAACAGTTATCTAATGTGAATACATTTTAATTTTAAACCTCTGTCATTCTCAGAAATACCTAGACGCTATTTAGCGAGCTTTGTGTAACTCTCAATTAATGTGGATGCTTAATGACTTTCGGCTCATTTGTTTTATAAACTCAGACCTCAGTTATTAGGAATCTCAAATCCGAAGGTAATTTATTCATTCACACGATATCAGAACTATTATATTTATATCTCTGTGTATATCTTCTTTTTTATGGTTAATAAACACTATATATCTGTTCAAATAATATTCTGTTGTGCAAACCCTTTTGTCCACTCCTATTAGCTTCCGATAGGGGCTAACCTACCATCAGCTTTCTGAGCCATCATGAAAATGACGCTAGATAAGGTACGAACATACGATGTATACTTTGTTCCGAGCCTGAACTTGGACAGCGACGAAAAAATGTATGTGTGTTCAATAGTCATATGCACGTTTCCAATCAAAGGAAAGTACAGCAAGGGGGATATTTCTGGTATTGGTACCGTGAATAACATCTCGTACAGGATGCAGATTTTCATAGATGGACCGTTGAGAAATGCAAAACGTCTGAGAACTATGAATCACATTGGGGAAAACAAAGAAGCTAGAAGCTATGGCACGAGACAGTATTTTATAGTCAACATTAAGTAAATAAATTGGTCTCCAATTTGTCATTTCAAATATTAACAAGTATTATTTTATAAATTTTAGGCAGAAACGCAATTTAGTAGAATTGAATATTTAAACACAACTAAGCTACTCTTACATTATATTTAACTACGAGCTAACAAACTAGCTCCTCCTTGAATTAAATCTCTGGCACGAGTGGCTTTACATTGCCATTACCGGGGTGTTAATTAGAGAAGGATATATGGGACCTTAGGTAAGGGGTACAAAGGGAGGTAATAAGGGGAGGAAACGTATATCAACGGTCAGGTGGTGATTCTACACAACAGGCTGTCACGTGATCCAATTCGAACATCTGGAACATTCTGCATCAGTGTGTGATGTCATCCCATCCTTCTCTAAAATTGGGGAACTGTTATGAAGTGATGCGTTGTTCCAATTCCTCTTTAGATCTCCAGTCAAAAATCAACTCTTGTCGAGGGCAGATGTGCTTGGATCGCTTTTATGTCAAGTGTTCGTAGAGAGAGGGATTGAATGGAGTACATAGGGAGTAACAACCTAATTTGATGTTTCCCGTGTAGTCATAGTTTTGTATGTGTTGTTCATTGTAGATTAATTAATGTTACAAATGGGATCAATGATTTTCTATAGTAACAGTGCTGAGTGTTGTTTTTGTCTGTGAAGTTCTTTACTTTAAAATGCTCAAATAATAAGATATTGAGGTTGTGAAGACCTAAGATTGGAAATATGTCATTTTATTTGTGGAAGGTATTTGCTAGTGTATAAATTTGGTAGATCACATATGTTCCCTATGGCTCTGTTTTGTGCGACTTGGAGTGGATGGAGATTACTGGCAGCCGCAGTGACTCATATATGGCTGAAGTACTGAAACTGTTTATTAGAGCATGACAAATAATGAGTTTAATTTTTGGGGGTACTTCAGATAGTCTTCGCAATATACCTATGGCAGGCAGCGTTTTCTTTAAGATAGACTCTACATGTGTTTGCCAGCGTAAGTGTTAGCCGATGAATAAACCTAGGTATTTGACACACTTAGCTTCGTGTAAAGGTTTACCTGCCACGTTAATATGTATATCAAGATTATGGTGCATTTGGGGAAAAGTAAAAATAATGTGGTTTGATCTGTCAGCATTCACTGTTAATTTATGTAATCTTATATATTCGCTGAGTGTGCAGAGGTCTTTTTGCAATAAGATGGTGGTTTGAGCTATGTTTCTGCATATCCATATAAAATAACGGTATCATCGGGATATGGTTTGGGAGTGCCTTTAAGTGATAGTTTGATAATCTCGTTTAAATAAATAAGGAACAAAATAGGGCTTAGGAAACTTCCTTGTGGAGCTTCTGTCAACAAGTCTTAAATATTCGATTTAAAAAATAATAAATTCATTAGGTATACACATATATTTATGCTGATTTAAAAAATTAAAATAAAGCTTAGGGCTGATACTACAGGAAGTTTAATCAGTTAAGAACATTTTTTGAGCATAGATGTTTCCATAAGCCATGGCATTTTTCATGGTTTATTGTTGATTTACTTTTATGACATATTCTACTTTTAAATATATTTTTTAGCAAAATTATGAGCATTTTTATTTATTTTAAATATTAGTTTTGTGTTGACAACTACATATATTTGTTAATGTTACTTACTTGTTATTGTTTTGACAAATTGTGTGCATTTGTATTTACTTTTTATAATATATTTTTAAGCAAAAGAAAGCACTGTTTGCCATTACACAAACACACGATTGACAAAGAAAGTCACTGTGCGATGCTCAAATTCTTTATCTGACCATAACATTTTAACTGTTTATATTACTAGGCATTCTATTGTTTTGGGGAGAGAGGGAGTGGAGACTAATTTTATATAATGTTTTAGGGTAAAATTATCTTACAAATATAATTTACTAGCTGGCTACAAATTAGGACGTTCAACATTTGGCTACCAGCGCTTAGCGCCTCCTTGTACAGTACCAAGCTAACTATGGCAATCCCAATTTAAAACTCGCGTTCAACTTTCACATTTAAATTTCTATTTTTGGACACTCATTTGACTCTTAGGAGCGGTCCCTCTACCTGATTGCCAATTTTAAATTTCTACCTCAGTTAAAACGTACTTCCTATGTATAGCTCCCTTGGGTGACCTGGTGGTCCAGGGATAAGTTGTCAGACTTCTGTGCTGGGGTCCGGGGTTCGATCCTCGGTCCCGGCACAGATTTATCTGATTGCCAAACCCTTCCTTCAACCTTCCTTCACCTCTGACAAGACGTGTATTAATCACAACTTGTGAATGTGAGGAATGCCAGGCCTCCGCCGTGGTTCGGAGTCAACGTTAAACTGTAAGTCCTCCATTTCATCTCACAATCACTCTACCATTACACATTAGCGTAAGTGCGTATAGATCGAACGGGTAGTAAGACGCGGTGCTAATAATAATAATAATAATGTATAGCTCCCTCCCCCATTTCCTGGAGCCCAATTTTGAAATTTCTAATTTAACAGATTTATTTTATCTTCTAACATTCTTCCAAAAGTTCATATTTCCGTCTTATCTTGAAGGGGCTTGGATTTTTCTGAAACCACATATAAACTCTCTTTCTATTTTATATACTACTAGCATGAAGTACATGGCTTTACCCGGAAGAATAGTTTAGGGTAAAAATATTAAAAGGGTTTAAAAGGATATAAAGTAAAACTACTCAATTTTTTAATGGTAGGTAAAAAGGGTAAAAAGGATAGAAAGTAAAACTAATATTTAAAAAAAAGGGTAGTAATTTAAGAAATGTTAAAAGGTTATAAAGGGTAAAAATAAGGTAAAAATGCTAGAAAGAAATAAAAAGTGCAAAAGGGTAAAAAAGGTTAAAAAGTAAATATTAACCATTTTTAGCATTTTTAGTAACATTAATGTTACCCCTTTTACCTGTTTTACCCTTTTGACCCTTTTTGACCTTTTTTTTAAAACTTTTTCAACTTATACCCCACTAACCCTTTTTGCACATCTTACACCCATGAAGTAGCCTACCCGACTTGGGCTTTTTACGTTAAGTAAAACGTTAGGTTTTACGTTAGGTAAAAAAAAGTCGAAAAAGGGTAAAAGTTGAATTGAGGTCTAGAAGGTCTTTTTTCTTACCAAAATCCTAATATATAGTAGAATTTTGGCAGGGTAAAGGCTTTCAGTTGGCCCTTCCTACCATAAGCAGGCTGTACGTCGCTTGCTCAATGGTGAGCTCAGAGTGTCGACTTTTATATATGCCCACAACCCTGATAGCGTAAATAACGTAATTTATCATGATGTTTTAAAATGAACAGCTCTCAGTCATAAAGTACGATAACCCTCCAACAAATCGTGCGTCTGTCTGTCCATCGATTCGTTCGTCCAAAATCTGTAAGAGTTAATCGATTTTGGGACACTTCCAAATCCACCCTGGCAAAGACGTATACAACAACGAGTATTGATTGTATACATAATAGTAACATAGTATTAAGGTATAAATTTAGTTGCTGGATTTAATATACGTATTATAAGGATTTAAACTAAGTTTTTATGAATGGAGAGGATAATAAAGAATAAATCAACCACCACTAGCTTGGGGGAGGGTAAAAAAAAATCAATAAAACGAATATTTTACTGGGTACAAGCTATCAAGTAGTTATCCTTTTTTTTTAAATCAGTATAATTTAATGTAAAACTAGTTGAAATAGATTGCTTCCGATATTTTGAACTCCTTTGGAAAAGTTAATATAAGCTATGAAACCAATATCATAATATTGTTTTAGGAAATTACTGCGTATAAACTAAGTTTTGGAATGATTAGGTGTATTAGTGTTTTAATATCGGGTGCACTTGGTTCAGATAATATGACACATAAAAACAAAATTTTATAATTTTTATTTTTTAAATTTTTAAAATTTTATTTTAGCACCGCATCTAATTACACTAATGGATTATGAGTTGGAAAGGTTGAATTTAGGGGAAGTTAACCCACATTTGCGTGGAGGGAGAGTGGAAAACCACTTAGGAAACACCACTCCCAGTTCACCTGACCGAGATTCGAACCTCGATCTCCCCATCCTCGGTGGTCTAGCTCAACACGACTGGCGCGTTAGCCAACTAGGCCACCGAGGTGGGTAAAAATTTTTTTATATAATAATAGCATAATCGTAGCAGTAATGAGTTGCGTTAAAACTAGGTAAAGTCCATATATTTGCAAAATTTTAAGAATTTCAGAAAAATTAATTATTATTAATATGAGTAAAATGCAGGAGCTCCAGAACTGGGNATGCCTCAACCCCCAATGTTTCCCTCGTATTTTCAAAATTCATGTATTAAAATATTCCAAGTGAGAAACACTCTAAATAGCTTCTAAGGGCATTAAATTTCCAAAAAAAATGTATGTAGAGTCTCACACCAAATAACTTATAAAGGGATATATATAATTGTAAAAAGAATACCAAGTGATACCCACACCAAGTAGCTTCTAAAGGCATCCAATTTTCTAAAATTTGCTGGCAGAGGCTAACCCCAATTAGCTTTTAGAAACATCCAATTTTCAAAAAACAGCTAACTATAATAATAATAATAATATCAATTTAAAAAATATATATATAGATTATTGAAAACCTTTAGAAAACCTTCATGTGGTTTATTTGCGCTATAACAATACAAATTTAATTTCCTAGATTTCTATTCGAGTATTATTTACGTATATATTTTGGTTGTAATTTTATAAAATTATTCGATATGTTGATATGAATGTTTTAAATTTTGAATACCTTCAGAAATGGAGGATATGCTCCAAGCTTTGGGAATTTCAATCATGATAATAGTAAGGAGAATTGGAAAGTCATCAATGTTCAACATTATGTATATTTATATTATATTTTATAATAGGCCATATAATTAAAAACAAAGTGGATAAATACATGTACATATTACTTCTGTTTTCAATTATATCATATAATATATATATATATATATATTGCTATCCTTTTAAATTCACCAACCCTTAGCGAAATATATCCAGCAAGAAATACAATTCCAAAGAAGCACTGTGTGTACACCAAGTTTCTTTGAAATGGAACAAAAACCTTTATTTTTATAGTTTTACTAAAAAAAATTCGAGCTCAGGATTTTGATAAATTTTGACGTTTCATGAACCCTGAAACTGAAAAGGGAGGTGTATGTCTGTTAGTCTGTTTGCCTGTATCTTAGCCTAAAGCCGAAACCATTTTACCGATAGGGCTAAAACTTGGAAGCTAGGGTTTTTATAAGGCTTCCTCGAGGGGTTTTTGGAATCAGACATCTAACTATAAAATTAAGAATAGTTTACTCAAGGGCAAAAAGACATAAAATCGATTTTCTCGAAATCCGCTCTAAAGATTGTGAATAAATGTTATATCTATTCACTGCTTAACTTTACAAACGTAATTATTGTTTTTATTTTCCTATGAAAATGACTATCAAGATACTTTATATATGGTGAATTTTCCAAATTTGATAATATCTCTCTTCTTACCCACTTCAGTGGCCCAATGGTCTAAGGCGTCACTCTCATATTCGACTAGTTTGCTGATGGTGGGGAGATCGGGGATTGAATTCCGTTCGGGTTGACTGAGGATAGTTTTTTTCTAAATGGTTTCCCACTCTCCTTCCACGCGTTTGCGCGTAGATTACCACTAAAATACTTCCTTCCTCATCTCTACCCCATTAATCCTAAATAAAAATAGAATATATCTCATCTATTTGAAATAAGAAACAACTTCTCATTGTTAAGTTGTATTACTATTATAAATAAAATTGTAACATTTAAAAAATTTTTTTATAAAATATCTTCTGAGCTATAAGCATATATAAGTTTATATATGTAGTTTGTTCGACACCTTAGCTCAATCGATAGACTCTCTGTCTACTGAGCTCAGAGTACCGAGTTTAATTCCTGGCATGGCCGAAGATTTACCATTGGTGAAATGTGGGTTCCCCCTTTCACAGTGATGATTCAATTTAGTTTATAAGGTCATGTTCTTTGGTGGACAGAGAGGTTTCTATTTTCTCAATGTTTCTGTAACAATTTATGCTCTTTGTTGGAGTGTTTCTGCAACCATGTATATTATTTTGTTTAACAAATCTTAATAGTTTTTAGTAAATGTCTCTATTTTAAGATAAAAATAAAGGGAAAGTCTGTGAGGTGCACCGTACCATTTATTTATTTTTTCAAACCTCTAAATTCTTCAAGCAAGATTGATACTGCTAATTTTAAAATATGGTGTTCCGAGTCAAGACATGTTTACTTTGATGAGTGTTTTAAAATACTTTATATTAGTTTTATAAAGTCGAAAATGACCGAACTTACTTGATTATATATATTTAATTTGGACCACCTTTGGTTATTAATTGTGTGCAGGAAGAAAATCACAAACCAAACAAGTTTGTGTCCAGGTAGGCCTATGTGCAGAGCCCTGCTTTTATGGTGAATAAAAAAGCCCAATTTCGTTTTTAAATTTCCCAAAAGCGGTGAATAAGCGGTGAATTACAAAAATCCAATTTTTGCGACGAAATTATCGAATTAAGACATAAGCGTTAAAAAACTGGTTTTTACCAAAATTTCGTGATTAAGGTGACTTTTTTGGGTTAAAACTAGACTTCCAGGACAATGTTTGAAACAGGTAAACTAAACATATTGAAGTGAAAACCAAAAATTACATTTTGTTTGGACAAAACGGTAAAAAACACTAGTCCGCAAAAAAATGTGCTGTCAACTTATTAAAAAAGTAAGATTTAGCGGCAGCTGGTCCGGGAATAGTATTTACAAGTCACAAAGACCAAATATTACACAAAAATCATCTTGTTACTTCACAAAAATTGTGACTATATTTTTAAATCTCAATTTAGGCTAGAAAAATACAAAATAACTACTCAACATCACCAAACTGCAACATGCCGAATGCCGAAAATCTCGACAAAATCGCGATTATCGCGGACATCGTTTAAAATCGCGAATATTGCGCTAAAACGCCGATTTCGCGAATTATCGCGACAATTCTGAGCATATATTTGTAATCAGGGTAACCTGAAATGTGAACATCTGAAAGAAAAACTGCCATATCTAACATTCGCGAATTATCGCGATCTCCACAAACGCAGGGCTCTGCCTATGTGTATTTATGTGTGCATTTTTTATTATTTACTGTTATTTTATATAATTGACATGAATAGATCTAATAAATATTTAATTTATTTATCAAACTACACTTTTACATACTGATATTGATACTTTTTAAGAAAATGAAAGAAAAAACTCAAACGTTTAAGGGAATCTTAATAATGTTATATTTCATTTCAACATTAGCTAATCACTAATTCCCAATATTTAATTTAATATTTTTAAAGATTATACACTTTAAAAAAGTTTTTTTAATAAATAAAGGCGTGTTTGATCTGTCATTGCCTTTATTTATAGAACTTCCCATAGCACAAAAGGATTGGACTTTGTAAATACTATGGGAGTTAAACACACATGGAAATGTATTCACTTTCTTGCATTATTTTTGTAGAGTATTCTAAAATGTAATTTACTATAGCTAATATTTTGATTGTCCTACTGTTGAGTTTTCTGTAATTTTAGTAGGAATAACAGTAAATGACAGTCACAAACGTTATTAAAACTACTTTGATTTATTCATACCTCAAGTAAAGTGATTTACAGCTTTAACTTTGGATGGATATTATAAATGACTTTAAAATATTAATAATTAAGTAAAATGCTATCAATGTTTACTACAATTTTTTTAAATGTATTTCTTTGTATTTTATAAAACTGGTCTTCCTATAAGATTCAGAGTATACACGGCCAAGCGCAGCGTGCCTAGTTTTCTACTTTATAGTTTTCACATTTCATTTGTTTTATCTTTTCATCCTTGCCAGGAAAATATTGGTGCACTTCCTCTAAACAAGCATTCTTAATTTGAAACTATTACAAGTAAAATCCGGTTTTTTATAATGTAATGAAAAAATAAATTGTTTTCATCCAAATAAAGTTTTTATTTGGACCATTATGAATTATTATTGAAATAATTTGAAATATTTACAAACATTTTTATTTATTGGGCCTTTTATATTAACGATTTAATTTTATTAACTTTCAAATTGAATTCGGTAATGTATTAATTTGATTAAAAATGTCAAGGATTTATGGACACACTTTAGTTACAAATACCATTCTGATATACTTTTATTGATGAGTAATAAATATATTATATACAAATGTACAAACAGATAAGAGTGTTGAATGAGCACTACAACTAAGTCTCAGTTTGAAATTGAACTAAGGCCTTCCAAACATGAGCCAAGAAAAAAAGTAAAACTAACCCTCTAATTGCCTCGGTACATTATTGTTGCTAGCAAGTCACACAGTGTTGAGGGAGACTATTGTTTGGAAGGAATAATTACACCACCAGTCAACCATTCAGACGACGAAAGGTCTAGGTGTACACAAATCAAATAACAGGGGAGGAAATTAACTTAACATTTTATACAGGAATGACGAATAGCTGATTTGAAAAAAAATACACCGTATAACGAGTTCTCTATTAACTGACGAGCGCTAGACCTCCAAGCTTTCCAACTTGAAATATCATTATTAACTAGACTTTTTCGATATTCTTCTTCGTGTATAGGGATGAGTATGAAAGTAGTCATAACAATATTGGTACCGGGAGATTTCTTGAGTAGGAAAAATATAAGTGATATTTCCCGCTCAATTTATACTAATACAGAATAGAATCAGCAAATGCAAGGAACAGAAAATGTCATCCCTAATACAATAAATGGAGTGTCACAATTAATAATATCGTAATTATTAAAACATAAGGCATGTGGCTATTTCCATTATCGTTACTTAGTCTGTTACTTCACGGAAAATAAGCTCGAAGCTCACTCACATAGATATAGATTCGGAGACGTCAATAGTATTTCTCCTAAGGAGATAAGAATAACTAACCTTAAAACAGTCCTAGCAGTAGGTGAGAACAAGCTTCTTCATTTACATTGTAAAATAGCACTTGGATATGATAATACAAGCCAAAGTACGACTCCCGTGTCCAGGTGCAATGACGTAGACACTTGGCCCGTCTTATTCGAAGCCCGGCTGCCATAAAGCATATTACCAGGTGATTGTATCAAATTTAAGTCATACTTTTTGTCTAAGTGACGGATAAAGTTGGCTACAAAATGTGACTTTCCAGAGCCGAAAGGGCCCCTGATGATGGCAGGAAATGGATGTTTCAACTTGTCCATAATGTTTGAGACTGAGTTTATAAGCTAAATGAATTTGTATTTATAGGATAGGAGGGAGGGGGTGTAGACGTTAAAACGCAGACATAACAGTTTTTATGATATTTATTCACTCAAATATAAGTTTTCCAAATAGAGCTCACACCATGAAAAGTGTACATTGAATATTTATTTACACAAATAAAAGTTTTAGAAACATAGCTCACATCATGAAAATTATACTTGGAATATTTATTTACACAAAAAAAGTTTTAGAAATATAGCTCACATCATGAAAAGTATACTTGGAATATTTATTACACATAAATAAAATGTTTAGAGCATTGCTCACACCATGAAAAGAATATTTATTTACAAAAAATGATAGCTATAAAATATATCCTACACTTTGAAGCTTGTTAAACATGTTTAAGTATAGAGGACACAATAATCAATTTTTTGGGTCTAAGTGGGAATAGTCGCCTTGGTACTATATATCTAAGCTAATTTACAAAGTCCAGTTTAAAGAGTATTTGAATATATATACACAGCCATGTGGTTTCAATTTAAAATATGTACAAGAAAATAAACAAATTTGACTAGAATTAAAATAAATATATATACAAACAACTTATTCTATTTTACTAGAAATAATCAGGTGGGCGAAGGATTGTACTGGTGGAAAAAAATATAAAAAATTATCCCGTGTGCATAAATGCAAATACAAAACGGGGTCCCCCAATTTTTCAAGGATGCTGTAAAAGTGCAACATAGCCATAGCAGTTGTGTAGCATGCCACGGCCACACTTATGTAAGGGTTAGGGCGCAACGAGTAACGCTCATCATTGTTATTGAAGAAAATAACCTCATCATTAAATTCAATGACGATGTCCACGGTGATGTACGGATCCGTCTGGTACTTGTGGATGTCCTGATAGCCGTTGACAACAGATACATGTGGTAAATCGAACATTTGCCCAAAGTTTCCCCATAGTGAATTTAAAAAGAGATTAGCCAGTGTGCGAAGACCAGGGTTTTACAAACAGAACCAAAATAGAGTTTTACCTCTTCGCTTTCCTCATAATTTTGAATATAAGCTAACTTATCTTGTGAGGTACATCACTCCGGCCATCCGCTGGCTTCTTGTTTAATTTTCAAAAAAGTATAAATGTACCCGTGAAACAATCCGCCAGAACTTGCCTGATGATCGTGAACAAATACATTGTACCCTCTCATTCCGTGTACTGCTTCAACGGTGTAACCTTTCTCAACGGCTTTCCACATCACGTTAATCACCCAGACGCCTGTCAACCAGCGATATTTCTAGTCGTTGCGCTGACATGCGCCTTGGTTTTTCTCTTCCCCGCATTTCCTGCACAGATGAACATAAATTTATAAATTTGTCGTGCATCCGTGTAGTCAATACGGCCATGAATAAATCCCGCGGAGGCGTCACGGTAACTTTGGCTATGCCTTCTACTTGATCTATAGACGGGCAATTTGGTTCAAAGTGTATTTTGGGATGGCTGAAAGGATATATTTTGTACTTGCAACCGTAAGGGTACAATGAACAAACATCCAAGTACATGATCTTATTTCCACAAGAAAGGTCTGCTTCATGTAAGAGTTTGATACAATTTGCACTCCCACAAATGAATGCGTCCCTGGGGCTGAGGGGCCCCTTGCTGTACACCACGTGCTGGAGTACAAATTGTTTCAAGTCCTTGTCTGTGCGTTTCATCGCATTAAACATACACTCCACACATCTCTACGACCATGTAGCCGTTATTCTTAAATTTTTCCACGCAAGCCTGGGCACTTCATAGCGCGTCTTCATGGTCTCATGGTGGCTATTTTGATAGAGGTGGCACTGTCAGGATAACAGAGAGGGCACCCGTGCCAATAACAGCCCCAGAACTAGAATACGGTGGTGGTATCTCCAGCTTTAACAACGCCGTTTACACGTTGCCCTAATACATATTCCTCACGGCAATTGCCCGCATGAAGTATAGATTATTATTAGCACCGCGTCTTACTACCCGTTCGGGTTATACGCAATGAAGTATAGAGACATGGCGTTTATGGGCATCCCAGCAGAGCCAATGTACAGTGACGTGAGACTGTTACTATGCACACCATTAGCCACCGTTTGAGATAATACCAATGGTATTCTCCTTAATATGACTTCGGTGGTAGACAATTATGGACACTCCTGCGATCGTACACGCCTCTCTGAAAGGATCCACCTTTGCTTTTCCCATTAACATGTCTCTAGGCTTTAGGCAGGCTTCCGTAGGGTCTCTACATCTTTCACGCAATACAGTTCCAATTCGCAGTTAAAATCAAAGACATATTTTTTTGTCCAGTGCGTCATGCCACTTATCAAAGTTCCTCCTTTCCCTCAAGTGACATCTTACCGATGCTGTAATCCTCTCTTGGCAGCAAGAGACCCCTATACACTGCGTATTGATAAAATGGGGGTAATGTTCCTTGGCCAAAGACTCGTCCAAGCCGAATGTCTTGGGCATCTTGGACAACGACATTTGAAGAAAGATCAGCGAGTAAATAAAGTGAAGCGGACCGTAATGCATGGAAATGATTTTCCCACCGTTCATTATAAGCTCTGGAGTCCATTTTTTTACCTCCATCATATATTTTAAAATAAAATTTCCATCATAGCCCTTGGAATTATGGGCTAGTAGGGTGATATCATTAAACTTTCTTGTTTTAACTTTATCTAGAAATCCGAAAAATTGGGCCATTGTGGCATCACCTTTGAATATGCGAGTCCTATCGCCCCACATTTGGTGCAATTATAGTCATTTACATAAATATGAAGGCAGGCTTTACATCACGTCTGCACGACACAGAGGTTGGTTTCGTTAAAGTACGTGAGGGCCGCACCTTGAAGGAGCGTTTCTTGTGTGCATTCAATATCATAGAATACGAACATGAAATTGCTCTTTTCCATTGACGACTTGGATTGGGCCTGCATCATATAGCAGAAATGACCAAAAGGACGATGGGTCTCGCATACTCTACAAAAAGTCTCATTTCACCTGTGCGAATAATTTGACTTTTCCTAACTGAAACATTGCCAGCATACCTCAAAAACATTTTTGACATCACAGTTCAACGTGTGACGTCGGCAATAACCAGGACCTTTATGGTTATCAAACCAAGTCTGGTGTGTGAACCAACGCCTAAAGTCTTTAAAGACCACAGATCGACCTCCACTGCAAATCGTTTTAGCGTAGAACTTTTTGCACGCGGATTCACATCTGTGCGCATTCTTACTACTGAATGGCACACGGCATTCACGGAAAATTGTGAGCACTTAAATGCGGCTGTCAAAGATGTTATGATATCAAAACTGTTTGCTTATCATCGTGAAAATAAAATTCAAGGTTGCCCTTAAAGGAATCTTTGGGAGGGGTTGAACCCTCATTTAGGACCTGCCTCCCCCGGCGATCTCCGAATGCTGTGATTATTTATTCGGAGAGGTATGTTTGAAATGGTTTCAGTTCAGTGATTCAACTACCTTTAAAAAGATTCAGACGGGCATCACGGCATAGTTCCTCAGCTTTGAGTTTTTGAATAAGACGACCCATTTTTATTTGTCTAAAGGTGTTCAAGTCGATGCATCCTGGCTCTCTTTTATTATCACATATATCCCTGGTGACAATCAACCCAAGGGCAAGGCACCGTGTGTCGCCATTTTGAATTGTAATGATCCCTTTGTTATTACGGCTATATGTGTTAGCGAGAGAGAGTTTATTACATTTATGACTACCCCTCCAGCGTGGCTCTTTAAAGTGTGTAACTTGACATACAAGGGGAACGAAGTGAGGAACGAAACACAGTTTTGTAACACTCGTTCTACATTAGAGAGCACAGCCCGCAAATCAAGCTGATCTGCTCTTCTAAATGACACAAATACAGGTTTTGACGAGGAGTTTGTGTTTTCTAATAGCAGACCCACGTGATCCTCCGCGCAAACTCCAATTCTGGAGACGCCTTAGCAAAGCATTGATTTGCTCCCCGAGCCAGCTTTGAGCTTCACGATCGCTCTCTGACGTCCCTAATTGTATGATCAGCTCACGCCCAACATAAAAAAACCGCTTTAATTGATTAATTCTCTCCTCGACGATTCGAAAAGAGACGTCTTGGGACAAACTTCCACCAACCTGATTTAGCCGGCCACTTATTCCCAGCTGTGGTGCCAAATATATTCCCGCCACCACCACGGTTTGAGAGAGGACCGTGGATCCCGTCTGCCTTGCCGCAGCTTGGGTTTGAACACCGTCCCCCTGGCTTGGAAGTGGTGCTGCTGCAGCGTTGTGAAGGAAGGCGGGGTGAAGCACCGTGTCCTTTACCCGAGAAGAGAGAGCCCAAATCTCCAAGACCCATTTGAACTAAAACACAAAAGTATGAATTCAAATACGTGTCAAGCTAACTTCAAAGTAAACACTTTAAATATAATTGTTCTAATCAAATTAAGTTTAAATTATTTATTTTATTTTCTGCAAACTTACATGTGTTTTTTCCCCTCTTTAAATGCTAGAATTAATATATATTACTTTTAAATTTCCAACTACTTTTGGTATTACTATAATATGTTGTTACAATTTTTCCTAAACATAATTGCTTTAACTGATGCCAAAATTCGCAAAGTGTGTGTAATAAATACACTTAAGCCTCAGGATAGGTACACAATAAAGTATAGGGCAGTTAATTTATCACTATGAAGGGCTAAACCTTAATTTCACCAATGTTAGATTTTCATCCATGCCGGAAATCGAACCCGGGACCCTTGTCTCAGCAAATAAACAATCATCCGCAAATATATAGTATTTTTCATTCTTTAAAAATAACCGGCTAAAGCAAGAATATAATTTCTCCAGTTAATTATTACGTCGATATATTTTAATGAATGGAAGAAATATCTGTATACTTAAAACACATTGAAACACTAGATCTACATTATTCTCGCTTTTAAATCATATACCATATAATTGTTCATCATTACCGCACATTTTTTGCTCTGAATTGATGGTTTCTATATTCCAACGCCTTCTGTTAGCGCGAAATTTTAATTAAAATCTCGATGGGTAAACAAGTTTACCACCACTATCACGTTAATGATTCAAGAAATATAGCTTTAAATAAGGTATTGGTGAAAAATGTCTTAACACAAATTGGTAAAAATAGATATTGATATTGTAGTTGTAATTTTAACTGTCAGAATTAAGTTTTCTCTTGGTAGAAATAATTATGTTTTAGAATTAAATAAAACCTTTTTTTATTGACTATTATAATTTATATCCGTTACTGTTTTCCAGCATAAGGCTCGGGTCACTTTTTTATCTATAAAATGTGTATAACTTAAGACTAAAACGTCCACAAAGTCCGGTCCGCTAACTGTTAATTTATCGAACCAACATTTTTAGCCGTCTTGGGAATTGAATCCGGGACCAACAGTTTAGCATACAGACATGCTATCGAATGAGCTAAGGTTTCGGATGAATATCTTATAAAAATTTGATCCAGGGTATTACAAACGTGAATTTAATAATTTGCTAAATAGACAATTGTAATTTTCTCTAGCTTTTTTTTTATTTAAATGTTTGTAGTGACATCAACAATTATAATTTCCTCTCTCCATTTTTTGGATTTAATATTTGTAATGACTAAAATAAAAATGATAATAACCTTCTATACCATGAATATAATAAATAATATTCTTTCTTTTTGATTAAACTTGAAACAGTCAGCTGACAAAATGTTTTGGTATGCCAGCGAAACAACGGTCGTTTGGAGGGGAGAGAGGATGCAAATAAATCTTGTGTAATAAGCTGCCTATTTTTTTAAGCTAGTAGATAAAGTATTGTTTCTTGTAGACGGTTCCTTTTCAGACAAATTTAAAATATGTTCTTTACAAATTTAAGAATGCCAAACTTACATATTAGGTGGTTTATCGCGTCCAATTCACCCCAACATCAGGCATACCGTTGATAGTCTTTTCGGGGCCTGGTTGACAGGGGCCTGTGAGGTGAAGCCTGCTGCGCGGAGCAGAGCACCAACCTCTTCTAGGAGCTGGTCCGGTACAGGGCACACCTCCGCCTCGCTGCTTTCAAAGGGTGGCGCCCTCACACAAGCTGATAAATCCACTGCGGGCTCTTCGTGGTCCCTCAAGCCATCGTCCAGCACGTATGGATCCCAGTAATCTTAAATTAAATATATACATATTACTTAATATCATGGGAAAAAACTGCCAACTCTCTAAAATCTATAGCAGGACGTTAATTACCCATGGACCAGTTTATATCCACCAGGTGAATTCCGTCCTCGCTAAAAAAAAAAAGCCAAATGTTCCAGGCTATCGAACGCTGCCAGTTGAATTATGGCTGCATTTGTCATAAGTGCGTCTTTTCGACATTCTATCAAAAGAGAAAATAGCTCTGTACACCAAAGACGTAATAAGCAAAATAGTTACCATTAAAAAAACACACTTTAAGACATACCTGAATTATTCCAAATCCAGGGCGTCGAAACACATTTCGATGTTTATCCACCGCAATTATTAATTATAATGGTTGAATGTAAAGATTTCAAGGTCGATTTATACTGGATTAAACTGGGTGTGCCACATGTATAGATGTAGTATTTTTATTGGAAAATAATATTATTTACTCATCGGTGACTGCCCGATTCGTGTAAAACAACATGGATTTACCTTTACGCCGCATTCGTGCTCATGTGTCCAGAAAATGTAGACTTGCTACCACCGCTGGTGGCTATGGGGCCCGATATGCCGTGAAGGACAACTATCCACCCTTCGCGGTCGTGTTTATTTTCCAATCACGCAAATGGTGGTACACATATCACCCTGTGATGGCAGGAGGTAGGGGGTTCAAATCCCCACTAGGGTTGATAGGTCGACAAAGGCTAACTACTTATATAAATACAATTTCACATTTCCAATCAAAGCAAATTCTGGTACACATTTCGCCTCGTCACACACTAGCGTCAAACTCTGCCGGTGACCGTGTAACGGGCTAACCAATTTAGCCCTGTACTGCCCAAAATTGCTGCACTTATTGGTCAATGTCAGGCTCATCTATTTCTGGCGGGGGACTCGCAATTGCGAGTGCACTCATAACGGGAAGGAATTATTTGATTGGACAAGCGTGCAAACATACATTAGTGGTGCTACCCCCTCCGTTTGAATTCCAGTGGGCACGCCGTTTAAATGTCAGGTTCGGCTATTTCTGGCGAGGACTCACAAATGCGAGTGCACTCATAACGGGAAGGAAGCATTTGATTGGACAAGGGTTCTAACATACAATAGCGGTGGAACACCCTCAGCTCTAATCCCAGTGGCCACGCCGTCTAAATGTCAGGTTCATCTATTTTTGTCGGAGAAAGTTGGAATTAAATCCCTACTGGGGTAAACTGCTGGACGTCTAATATGTAAGTTTGCCACTCTTTAACTATTAAAGAACAATTTTAAATTTGTATGAAAAGGTTACAGCTACAAGTAACAATACTATAGCCACTAGCTTGTAAATAGCAAAGATATCTTTGCTTCCCTCTCTCTCTCACTCTCCCCCCTAACCACGGTTATCTCACTTTTCCTGAAGAGTTTAGTTAAAGTTTGATCTATCAGATGGCTTAGACATCTATAAACAGGTCATTTCGACCCCCACTGTTAGTTTCGCGCTAACAGATATAGTTGACATCTAGAAACCGTCAATTTGACGCTCTGCTGAGGGTATATGCTTTTAATACGAAAATAATATATATATTGTTTCAACGTGTTTAAGTATACCAACATAATGATTAACCAAAGAAATTATATTATTCCTTAAGGCGGTTATTAAAAGAGAGATAAAGAGAAGCAAATAATGTACATGATAATTTGTTTGTTGAGCCAAAGGTCTTGGTTCGATTTCCATGTCCAGTTATTAATGATATCTAGCTGGAATAATCATCACTAAACGCACAAATAATAGCTTTGGCTATTTGATTATTAAACTACTTATATGTTTTCACATTCAAACACAGTGCAAATGATGGTACATCCCTATTAAATGAATAAAAACCACTAATTTTATTATTCTGTCTCTCTTTCGGACAAAGATATCAAGGTTCAAATCCATGTTCCCGTACATGGTGAACGCTGAAACACAAGGTGTATAAATAGGGTTTTTTTTCGAAAAATCGGCCCCTCAATGAGGGTTTAATCCCCATCTGAGCTACGATTTTCCAAGTTCGTTTCCGATGTGTCAAAAAGGATTTCCTGTGACGCTATTAATTCAAGGGGTGGGGTGGATTGGTGACTCTCAATAGGATCATTACGACCCGCTTTCAACATTTATAACAAGTTTAGGGTTAACGACTCTCGCTAAGGGCTCAATCCTCCATGTCGATGGTGACATCAAAGTTTTAACTTCTCGAGGGGTTTGACACACCAAGAGGGGTATGGCAGAATGAGGGGGAGTGAAAGGGGTCTTACGGCTGTGAACCACTGCCGGATGCTCAGTGCTCGCACTCTACGCTAAGCGGCGGTCAGGAGAGTTTCGTGCTGCATGTTCCCTCCCTCGGCAACGATGCCGACACGCCGTGGACTGCACGTTCCCTCTACCAATAAATAAAATAAACTCCCACACCAATAAATAAAATAAACTCCCATACCAATAAACTCAAACGCCAGTCCCAATCCTACCCAAACATAAAAAACCAATGCGCACACATAAAAACTAATGGGACAGAAACAAACATGTTTAGACAGGAAACAACAAGTTTGAAACACATACAATCTGTGGAAAGGGGTGGCAGGGAGTTTGGAAAGGGGGTCAGGGAGGGGGAAAGCCAACAGCCAATCACAGGACAGGGATTTCAGCCAATCTCAGTTTGTTTTAGGGGCTAATACCTCTACTACCATCGCTTGCTCCAGTATGACTGGGCGGATATGGGGTGGTTGGAGAAGGGTACACCAATGTTACTGTTTACCCCGGGCGCCAATTCCTATAGCTACGGCCCTGCAGTGATACACTGTATACGATACGGAAGAGAAAAATAATATACTGACGCAGCTTATTCATACCAAAAAAACTATCTACCAGAGATAGGTAAGATTTGTTTAACCAATATTGTTTAGTCTAAACATAATGTGCAAGGATAAGAAGTCTGCGCCACAGATAGCTGGAGGTTGAATAATCTTTAATAAAAAACTTGTCCGCCAAAAGATGGCGCCTAAAAAAGGGTAGATTCCCCGCTTCAGTAAGGAGCGCATTGGTTAGTGTCGGGCCAAGATGACCGCACAATATTTAGATATATTTATAATAAAAAAAGTGGGCTGTCAACCAATTTGAAAGCAAAGGAAACACTGATTGTAGCTTACCCACCCCCTCTGACAAGTTACAAGACCAAACGTATATAACCACATCATTCGCATACTGTAAAGTCGTCACACCAACCGGGAAGGAGATATCAATATAGTTCGAATGGACTGCATATAACAGAGGACTGAGTATTGATCTTAGCGGTAGGCCCCTTTGTTGAGTTCAAGGAGATAATCTAACATGTCCTATCTCTACAATTTACGATCTATTCTGAAATAAATAGCTTAACCATTGACACATTTTATTAGAGCACCCCAGGTGAAAAAATTTATCAAACGACACTGAATGATTGATATTATCGTACGCACCCTGTATATCGAGGGAAAAGGCTGATACAAATGAGTTTTGTGACAGAGTAGTTAGTTCTTTTCCAGAAATCGTTCCAAACTTGCTTTTAACTAAGTGTTCCATGATTTTATCAAAACAGGACGAGAGTGCAATAGGCCGATAAGAACATGTTAAATACGCACTTTTACCCGGTTTTAGAATAGGAATCAGAAAATAAATTTTTCATGCGGGTGTTATTACCCCCTACTTCAACAGAGTATTAAATATCTCTAGCAATGCTCGTCGAGAAACAGACGACAAATTTGTCAACATAGCTTAGGATAAATTGTCCGGGCCAACCGCTGTGTGTCACACTAGATTCAATACTGTTCTTAATTCACTGCCAGTAAATCATTTATCGAACTCACGAACACCCAAATTGGGGAATTTAAACGGGGGGCACGTAACTGAATCCGGTATCACACTACAAGCGAACGACAATGCTCATACCACTAAGTCAGCCGTAGGGATCTCGAAGTTTGTAACAATACCCTTGAAACATTTGATTCTACAAATGATTAGACTCAAATTAATAAAAACACAAAAATTAATTTCTTCCTCCAAAGGTTCCTGATTTAACAATAGTAGTGTAAATATTTTAGGTCACAATATATTTGGTTTTTTAAAAACAAATTTGAAATGTTTTTGCTATGTTATTTCACTGCGGTTGGCAATACTGTAGTCAGCTGTTGGTTGACCCTCAGATCAGATATTTGTCTTATTCTCTACTATATGTTATTTATGTGCTGTTTTAGTGAATAGTATTGTTTTTTTATAATTTGTTTTTGGTTTTTGTTAATAGAATTGTTGTATTAAGTGTAATAGGTAAATAAAACTTTGAAAGAGAGTGATAATTTGTAATATTAATATGAATTTATGTGAAAATACAGAATTTAGGTTATTGTTAAAGCAGATGATTTAACACCGAAAAAAATAGCAGCTGCTCGTATTATTTTAATGGAAACAACAAAATCACAGAGAGCGATTGCAAAAAACTAAATATTTCACAGAAATCCGTGAGCCGAATTAAAAAACAATGTAACTTAGGACACGTGTACCAATAGAACCGAACAAGAAAATGTGGTCGAAAGCAAAACTCAGTGACAGAGGTGTAAGGTAACTTAAAAATATTGCTATACAAAACAGAAAATCAACAACAATGAAACTTTGTTACAAGATGCATGAGTCCGGACTAGACATATCACCACGGACTATGCGGAGAACACTGACTAGGGAAGGTTTTCGAGCCGGGAGAACTTTATATTGTGGAGGGTACTTTGAGACAGGATCAGTACCTTAGGGTTCTGAAAGAAGTGCTTCTCCCTAAAGAACATTTCTGGTTTCCAATTGGAGAGTTTGTCTTTATGCATGATGGGGCTCCCTGTCATAAAAGCCAAGACAATCTCAAATTTTTTGGCCAAAGAATAAATTAGTGGGCTTCCCTGCCAAGTAACTCGCCTGACCTAGACCCCATCGAAAATATCTGGTCAATAATGAAGAAAAAAGTATAACAAAGTCGCTTAACAACTAAGCAGCAATTGATTGAGTGACTCACTGAGATCTAGCACCATGACTAAGATATTACAAGAAGCTGTATCAATTTGGTTTATAGTATACCTAAAAAAGACTTGTTTCAGTTATAAAAACAATGGGAATGCATATCAAGTACTGAGCACTATACTAAATTAATATTTCTATATGATTTTAACTGAATAAAAATTAATTAAAAAAAGCCATTGAGTCCAATAATTTGGCCACCCTCTGTACACCAAATCTATGTCAGAGATGCATTGGGGGAAAGAGACTCGTAATATGAACGCCAAGCAAAGTTCACCGCGTAGCAGCTGCCGTACATTAGCTTTAATAGTTTATCAGGTTAACGTTTCATTTTAAAGTATATAATGATAACCTCCTTTGAGCAATCGCTTTAGAACATGACTCTGTCCACCACGAGCACCGTTTAACTCTTCTACGACCCCCACTGTGTGTGAGGTTGGTACTGCCACGTCAGCTGCGCTCTATATAACGTTAACAATGTTGTCATACTATATTAAAGGATCACGGTTCACCGCTAAATTTTGAACTGTTAACTCCACTTTTGTCGAATATAATTCCCAATTTGATTTTTGTTTATATACAGTTGCCTGACCTATCCAGAGGAACAGTTTTATAGTTATATGGGAAATGAGAGTCTATTTTCCAAATAATTGGCAAATGATCACTGCCCATGGAGTCACCAAGCGTATCCAAAGCTAAGTATAGTGCAAAATTAGAGGATGCAAAAGTAACATCTAGGCACGTATTAGGATTCGGAGATCTGTTAAGTCACATAAACTTCCCTGTATTTAATATAACAAGAGGTAACACCACTAAGGTTCCATGAATCTTTATCTCACAATGATCTATGTAAGGGGAGCCCCACAACACATGGTGTGCATTCATGTCCACGCAGATCATAACCGGGGAGGGTAGTCCACCGACAAATTGTTACCATAAATTAGTATCGATATTATCCGGTATAGGGTTGTATAAAGATATAACTGAAAATGTCCTAACTGCGGAAAATAGTTTTGGCCTTACAAACTCCCAAGGATATTGAAAATTTCCCACTGTTATTTCAACAGATAGAATGTTTGACCTAAATAACAGCGCAATACCTCCCTAAGAATTCTAAATTTATTTATAACAAAATTAGCTTGGTGCCTGAGCCAAGTTTCACCAAACGATATGATATGGATATCACGAGAAAAAAATAAATGGTTCAAGGTCCGCTTTTTTGTTCCTGATACTTCTACAATTCAATTGTATCATATCTACATAACTAACCATAATAAAAGCAACATAGAACTAACTCAGACAAGGTTACCTTGAACATCACTACCTGTTTATCCTAGCAAATCTATGATTATAGCTATTAAAGCGCCTCCCATCCCTCAACAACTTCTTTATTTTGGGGTACTAGAAAGAGTCGCCACGAAAGATGTTTCATTGCGTGGCCGTACTGGAATATTTGGGAATTGAGAGTTGTCCATAACAAACTGGGCCCCCCTGGTTGTATAGCGTGACTTGTATGTAGAGTTGCGGTCCACAACCACCCCCGAGGCCTTGGACAGAATACAACTTAAGGCCATGAACCTACCTATGGTGGCGGGACAACTACTGGAAAGAATACACAAGGTATTTGAAAGTGTAACGGGCAAATCAAGTTAGCCACGTACTGTACAAAAATTGCTGCTCTAAATCATTGCCCATCAACAAATATATTATTCCCTGATATTCATACACGTCTATTAAGGTATAAATGTTTATGTGTTACATACCACGCCTCAGATTCTTGATGGAATATTTCCAGCGCCGTGGGTAGCGGCGCCATCTGACTGTTTGTCCTCCTTCGGCCCTCTCACAAGAGCGCTCCAGGCCGGCCGGAGGATCAACAACGACTGAAGGCAGCGCGCGGCTTACTCATGAATGAGGGCCTCGTTTACCTGAACGGCTCCACGTAGTGGGATTTTCCCCCCTCCTTCCTTCCCATCATGCATTGCGTTCGGCCACTATATAACACCTTTGCTTGGTCGACTAAGGCACGACTACAATTATTCATCGCTTGGTGGATAGACTTCACTCACCAAAGTTATCGCCGCAACCCGACTGCACACAACTGGGATCAAGATGTTCACGCCGAAGGACCAACCGGACCGCCGAAAGTAATAGGAAGTTCCATTATTTCATCGAGTCACTGGGGAATATGCTGCCCTGATAGCGAAGAGGATTAACTTATCTACGTTACGATCATAATATTGTATAGATTAGGTTTTGGGGACTTAGTTCACTTAACGTGAAGTCGCCTCGTACTTCACAAGTTTCCTGCTTGGTCCATAAGACCGGCAGCTTAAATGGGAGTGATTCCCACGTCGTAGTCCGCATGACCATTTATGTGTTCTGCGAGGCTGTTAATAGGGAAAGGGACCATTCAGATCCTTCAGGGCCTAATGGCAGACACCTAGCTAGGTATTATAGCATTGTGTTGACCACATTTCTTGGTGCTCAACTTGTGGCCACATCTGCCCATCTGGCATGGCTCGTGTTTTTTACAATATTTGAATTGTGTTGGTAACATTTCATGGTGATCAACTTGTGGGCCATTTCTACCCGTATGGAATGGCTCGTGTCTCTTACAATATTTATATTGTGCTGATCACATTTCAAGGTGCTCAACTTGTGGGCCATTTCTGCCCGTCTGGCATGGCTCGTTGCAAGGTATTTATTTATTTATTTGCCCTTTTGAATTGAGTTGTTCTCCCGTTTTTAGGGCTCAACAGGAGGGCCGTTCCTGCCCTTCTGGCTCAGAACTGATGGTCGTGCGCCGACCCCTGATTTAGTTGAGGTCAAGAACGCTGAATGGGAACTTACCCTGCGCACATGTCTGATGTATATTCTCAGCTCTTGGGAACATCCTCAATACAACAACCTGTGTAGCAAATATATATATTGGAAATCCAAAGACCGCTTCTGTATAAATTGGCTTGTGTTATGATCAAGTGCAATGTACTTATTTCAGCAATTGGATCCATTAAATTGATTTGTTTAAATGCACTCATATCTTATCTTTTCAAGTGCTCATTCTTATGCTCATTTTCCTTGTTAGTTACCGTCGTCTCTAGTGTCTAAAGGATAAGACGGTGCAAAAAAAGGGACGAAAAGCTCGATGTAGAGGAGCTTTACCGGCATTTTGTAAAACAAACGGTCGCATAGCATTTGACTCGAAGGAAGCTTGGCCCAAATGTTATGGTTTTACGCATAACCCATAATGGCTACAGTTGAAAAATTAAAGATTGGGCAGTTGAATGCTATGCGGAGTGCGACGGTAATGGATGAGATCAGGAAGGTGGCGGAGGACCTGCAGCTAGACATAGTCTGTCTGCAGGAATCGTATAGTACCCGAGGTGGGAAGATACCACAGATGCCGGTAAATGCGAGAGTAGTGGTATCTGGGAAGTCACCAATGAGTGTAGTAGTGATTTTTAATAAGCATCTAACGATCACAAGGGTTGATCAATTATGCAACGAAAGGGTCACTTGTGTTGAGGTAAGATCGAAAATAGGTACAGTCATTCTTGTCAATATGTATTTCTAGTATAGAGACGATATAGAACCATATTTAGGAATGATTGAGGCAGTAGATGAAGTATATGGAGAGACTCCTTTTATTTATCTAGCAGATACCAACTCTAGGTCACCCCTGTGGTTCAGCGATGTGTGGAGGAGAGCGGATGGAAGAAAAGGAGGATATTGTGCCTATAAGAGGGGAGAGAAATTGGAGGAGATAATTGCGGCGAGAAAACTTATAGTAGCGAACCTACCAGGGAATCCATCAACATACCAAGGGAGAGCTGGGGCGCGTTCCAACATGTACGTGACATTTCAAAATCAAGAAGCTGGGAAAATGGTTGCTAACTGGAAAGTGCTGGACGGAGTGACGATCGGTGAACATAATTTGATCACTTTTAAATAGAAATAGAAGGTAGGAGGCAAGATCAGATAGACATGGAGAAAAGGATAAGATACAACATAAGGAAGGCAAACTGGGACAGGATAAGGGGCTGCTGGTGCTCCCGCCTGAGGTGGTTGAAGGAGGAAATGTCAATATCGCCACCAAGGAGTTTACCAGGTCAGTTCAGAGAGCTATGAGGGCATCCATCCCAATGGTGAAGGATACATTGAATATAAACAATCGACCATGGAACGAACGACTTGGTAGACTCCGAAAGGAGATGAGGGTAGCACGGAGGAGATATCAGAGGTCTATAGATCCTGCTAGTCGTGGACTGCTCCTCAATTGGTATGGATGGAAATAAGAAGAATTTGAATCCACTCTGGTGACGGTAAAGAGAGAAAGGTGGGAGCGATATGTGCAGGAGGAATTGAGAAGTAACGCATGGGGAATACCGTTCCAAATAGCTACAGGAAAGGTAAGGCCTCCAACAATTATCTCGACACTAAGGAAGCCGGGGGGAGGATTTACATCAAACTGGGAAGAATCAGTGAGGCTGCTGAAAGATACCCTACTTCCAGACGAAGACGAAGAAGACGACGAAGGACAATTGATAGCTAGACAGGATATGACAAGTAGGTACGACAATTATGAGGTGACAGATCCAGTAACCCAGGATGAGGTAATAAGACTTGTTGCTGAAATGAAAAGAAAGAAGGCACCTGGACCAGAGGGGATCAGGGTGGAGGTCCTTCAACAGATCAGTGAGCAGGTAGCGCCCATCTTAGTTAGCTTGATGAATGATTGCGTGGCTCAGGGCCGCGTACCAAATATATGCAAGAAAAATAAGGTAGTTATCCTGAGTAAGGGAGAGGATAAGGATCCTCAACTCCCGAAATCGTACAGACCTATATGTCTCTTAAATGTATGCGGGAAATTGCAAGAAAAGATCCTGCGCAATAGATTGCAAAAACATAGAGAGGCTGTGAGGCTGCATCAACAACAGTACGGTTTCAGGAGAGGTAGATCTACGGAGGACGCTATCTGTGAGGCCATGAGTCTTGTAGATAGGGCTAGAGATAAATACGTAATGGGGATATTCGTGGACATTTCGGGAGCGTTTGACAACTTGTGGTGGCCGGCGCTATTCGGGAGGCTGAGAGAAATTAGATGTCCGGGGAACTCTATAGGAGTCTTATAGACTACTATAGGGGAAGATACGCGAACCTGAGATGTCCAGGAATGATAGTAAGCAAAAAACTTACGAAAGGATGTCCCCAGGGGTAGGTCTGTGGGCCGATCTTTTGGGACGTAGCACTCGAACCTGGTTTAGTGGAGATTGAGTCACTCCCTGAAACGGCGGGGGTGGTTGCCTTTGCGGACGATATACTCATAATAGTTGAAGCAACATCTAGAAGAGAATTAGAAGCCAAGAATGACGCAGTTCTCACTGGGCTGAACTCTTGGTGTAAAAAGGTAAAACTGAGTTTAGCTCCTGTAAAGACAACTTACGTGCTATTCAGGGGGGTACTCAAGAGAAACCCGAGGGTTAAGATTGACGGACAGATGATAAGATGAAGCAAGGATACCAGATACCTGGGCGTGATGCTGGATGAGAGGCGCGACTTCATGACGCACGTGGAGAACGCATGGGAAAAAGCTTTGAGAGCCATGATTAAGATCATCAGCATAGGGCAGGGCAGATTTAAACTGTCTATGAGGTTGATCAGATTGTATCACCAGGCTATGTTGGTCTCCATTGTGGGTTATGGAGCTGGCGCGTGGGCTCATCGGCTCAGACAGGTAAGAATCAGAAGGAAAATCAAAAGCCTTTAGAGAAGTGTACTATTGAGGCTATCTGGAGCGTACAAGACTGTTGCCACAGACGCTTTGTGTGTAGCCTTGGGTATCTGGCCCTTGGACTTAGAGGTGAGGAGGAGAGCGGCACTGTATTAGATAAGGAAGGGGGATATGGAGAAAGTGGCTAATCTCACGAGAGCAGGGATAACAACGAGACTTCAGGTCAGGAAATATCTGGAAGAGGAGTGGCAAGACGAGTAGGAGCAGAGCAAAACAGGTAGAAGAACGTATAAGATATTTCCAAGCGTTGCGGAACGGTTGGAAATGGAATACCTGCAGCCCTCTCCAGGTTTGGTACATTTTATTACTGGGCATGGTCCATATAAGGCCTCTCTATTCGATAGACGACTGACGGATACAGGAATTTGCGATTGTGGTAGGGAGGCGATGCCGGAACACGTCGTGCTGGAGTGTATTGAGACTTTGGAAGATAGAATTAACCTACAGATACCGTTGCAAGCGAGCACGGTTTATCACATACTGCGTGACGTGGACCGATGAAGTCTCCTGGATGCGATCGCGGATAATGTGTCAAAATACGAAAGAGACAAGTACTTAACTGCAATGAAAAATAAAGGACAAAATAGACTGTTCAACTTTAGAAAAGGGTACAGAACGGAGAGCGACAGTGACATGACAGTAGACAGTGACGCTACAAGAGATATGAATGACACATAACGGTACGACTGGAATGAGTCAATAGGTGTGACAAAGACAAACTGGATTATCGGCTGGCTGGGTAGAATGTGGTGGGGATCTCCAGGCAAACCGGTGCCTATCTGAGGGAAGGAGTGCTTTCTGGATTCCGGTAATTTGAACTGCTGATGAACTGGAGGGCGCCTTGATATCAGCTAGGGAGTAAAAGATAACACCATCTTCAGACGGGAGAATCAACCCCTCACTCATAGGGTCCGGCCCACTTGGCGACAAGTGTGTGATGCTGGGCTGGGGCTGTCGGGCATCTGGTCCGTCCACCGATCCATCGGTTGGCTGCTCTCAGTTCAGAAAATGGATCGGCGATAACAACCGAAAGACCCTGCAGCCAACTATAAGAAGGACTTGTATATAGGTTAAGTTAGTATTAAGTAATTTTATAAATCTTTAGGTTAAGTTAGTTATAAGTCCATAGATGCTGATATTGTTGATAGTAAGTGGAGCGAAATCTCTTGTAGGGTGCCTCCCCAGGGGGCGGGAAGGGGGATGCCCGCCCCCACTGGGGCTCTCGCCGATCTGGGGACTATTTGACCCAGAGTGCGGTGGGACAGGGCAGGGTACTGGGGGCGTAATATACCCGGGGCGGACCGACTAGTAGGATAGGTATACGAAAGAAGGGCAAACAGGACTTTTAGATTTAAGTGTTTATTCTAAATTTATTATTGTATTTTTTAAAAAAGAAAAAGAACATAGCTAAAAGATGTAGTGTTAATTCAAGATGTAGATCTAGGTCCCGAGCTACATGCTAGGAATCGGGATAAAATAGTGTAAATAAACAAATAAATAAAATAAGTCCACAGCCTGACCAGCCTCCCGGTACGATAAATTGCGACAAGCAATTGTTGATTTAATTTGACGCTGTCGCATCAACTCGGAAAACGATTGGTCGGTCGCCAAATGAGCCCCTCCCACCACAATGAACACATTTTGGAGTTCCTTGTAGACATTCTTCTAATACATGACCACCTCCACAATTAGCGCACAAATGCCCCCCACTACGACAGTTGACAGCGAGATGAGCACAACGTAGACAATTGTGACAATGACTCACTGGATAGAGAGGTAAGGCTTGACCTCCATCCTAGAAAAACACATCACACTTAAGACGGAAGCTCTTTGCCCACCAAAGTAACTGCTACTGTTCCAGATGGATCAAACTGATCAGGTGTATCAATATTGTGCCTATTGAAACGTATTGAACTTTGGGAACTTTGGTTGACGCTTATCCCGTTGGTTTGACAGCAACACGCCCTGCATTAGATTACGCTTTCTTCATAATTAGAATATTAGATGGTGATCGCTAACGACCTGATTTTAAACCAATGACACTAGTTTGAGAATTTTGACGAATATTTGAGTTTTTTCATAGACGAATCAACATAGCACTTGTCACCCGAATCCACCGTATGTAACAACACTAACAGACGTAAGTCTCTATAATATAACACCAACACACGTCCGTTCACCACCGATGTTAAACATCGACTAAATTGGATGAGAACAATAGTTTGAATTGTTAAATTGTTCTAAAAATAATTTTAAAACTTTTTATATATATTCGTAAAATCATAAATATATCTAACTACATTATTCTCAACAATCAGTGTTTAATGATAATCAGTTAATCTAGTAGTCACTAGAGCGCAAGGCTATCGAGGAAACACGTCACAGTATTTCACCAAGCGTGACCAATCTGCGCAATGGTTTTTTCCGATGACAGCTAGGTTACCGAGATGGAGCACCTATACTACTAATATCTAATATGGCGCCAACCTCTTCACTTGACTAGTTGTTGTACATTAACACAACGTGTCTTTTATACCTGACATCTTAGTAATCAATTGTTTTTCTATTTTATACACTTTTCTATTTATCTATATTATATTGTTGTAAGAGCGAGCTTTGTTCTCGTGTGTTGTTATTGCTCAACAGTAAATTCAAGCTAATATAAACAATAATTAGGAAGATTACAATTTACTGTGTCTATAATAATTCATGCTTTAATATTTTGTATGGATTGTAATAAAAGGTAAGTTTTAACTAAACCGGTTAGGTGTTTTCTATAATTTAAGCTAATCATTTTCCCTCCCTTATTTCACCATCAAGTGTAAAATCAAGAAATAAACTATTGAGACTAGATACCGGTACTCATTGATTTCGTTTATTTATTAGGTCTAAAATACGTATCTTGATTACATTAAAATCGGTATATTCCCAAACTTTTATGCATGGCGTTATTACGTATTCATTTAGAGTTAAGAAATATCTTTAAAATAGAGATAAGTATAATGTAGGTCTAGCAATTTGACACACTTTCATATCAGATTTTTAACAATTATAGTTATTTTAAGAATAATTTTACATTTAAAATATATAAAAAGTATAAAAGAACAATATATACAATTTATTACATACGGTACTTAATAATACACTTTACCTTTCAATACAGTAAAACAATCTAATCACCACTATTTTTAGGTTAGGTCTTTTTTTGGTTGGTTACATTGTATGATAGTCTAATCATATTTTTCATTTCTCCTATGTATTTTTTAAGTTAGTTGCTTATCGTGCCTTCCCATTGAATAAAATATGGTAATTAGGCTATACTGATCCTACACAATTTTAACGTTGGAAATATTTACCAACACAAATGTTTTGAGTCCTGATAGAAAACAAGCGCTGACAGTTGCTAGATGATAATTAATGTAATAATTTACTTTCAATAGGGTTTGACTACAACACACTATTTCTTTTAATGTTTAAATACCAGGAATAGTAGGCCTAAATTTCTATGAAACCAATAGGTAAGCCTATGGACTATAGTGTGAGCTGAGTAGGTGAGGGCTTCTTTATTTTTTTCTCTCAAATTATGGAAAATCTAAGGTTTTCTAGCATTTATACACACAACATAAGCATGCCAATGATTGTAACAAAACAAATGTGTAAGGATTCTATATCGTTAAAAAATTCAAAAACTTTTTGCTACAGTAACTCACCTGAGTTAATTTCTATTTTGAAGCACGGTACCATTCTGTTAGTCTGACCTGATTCTTCAATTCCTTCTGACCAAAGTATTATAAAAACAATTTAGGCTATTTAAATAATAGAATATTCTTATTTATTCACATATAAAAGGCGAGATTAAGCTTGGTAGGTTTTTTCCACACATTAAATGTTGGGTTAAGCTTGGTAGAGTTTTTCTTGTTTAAAACATAAATATTGTTCACCAAAAAATATAACTAGTGAAAATATTTTCTATGCACCGAGATGTTTGACAATCTGCTTACGCACAGTTGAGATGTGCTATCTACTTCCGCTTATTTTGTTAAAGAAATTTTCAATGTTTTATTAATCAAGATAGGCTAATAAAATATGAATACTCATTTACAAGAATTAGGATTGTTACTTAAAGAAGAAAACTGAAGTACTTGTAAATGTTTAATGTTTATTAATAAACTTGTTAAATCACCACTAAGACAGTTTTATGTGAACAATACATTTACGCAAGAAATCAAATTGAGGCATTTTGCGTACTGCTACTTGATATGGCGGAATTTAAATAACCAAGGGAATTAGGTGTTTTTTCTAATAGGCCTACATTTTTTTTTACGATTTAGAATGTTTTGACAATATGTGATTTGTAATAAATCTGAAATTTGCATCTTTTGTTACATGTAGAAGTGCTAGAAAACATTAAATTTATAATAATTTGAAACAGAAAAAAAAGAATCCTGAGCTTGGTTCATACTATCCCCCCAATATGTGGGCCTAAGTACAATACTATTAAACAATGATTGTTTATCGTATTTTAAAAATCAGTTTTTAAGTGAAATTAAGTTTAAAAGTGTGGTCTACTATGCAAACACTTGACATATTAGTTTTAACAATTGTTGGTTTAATTTCGGCCTATCGTATCAGACAAATAGTCCACTTGCCTACTCAACAAGTGTCTCTCCATATTCTTCGATAATGTTTAACAATTAATTGAGTTAAAGTTTTTTGCTACAGCAAGGGTATCTTAAGCTATATAACACTATAAACAAGTTACTGCATTAAACTATAATACATAAAAACCCATTTATTTTATTTTATGAAGAAAATTGATTTTAACACCTTACTTTATGCAGGCCTACTATGAATGACGTAAGGCTTAGGGCTACTTACCCAACTTAACAAAACCTAAACCTAACCTCCCATTAGAGTTTTAGTAGTTTTTCTGCAACTTTTTCACAAAGTAATAATTTGTTAAAGGAAATAGTAACCAACATTCAAATGATTTGTTTTATTTGGCTCAAAGTTTTTTGGAATGGAATGCAATCTACGAGGGCCTTAATATTTTTGGGAGATGGTAGGGCCTATTCATAATTCATCCCATCAGAGTTTTTTTATTTTATAAATAATTGCTCTTTGCCAAATATTTCTGCAAATAGAAATATAGGCTACAAAGAATCATATAATAGAAATATTTTCTTTTAACTACATATGACGTAATTTAACAAATTCACCCACATTATGGGAGAGGCATTTCTCGGCTATAGGACCTATTGATTTTCATGGCCTTGAAAGAGGGAATTGAGATCTACCGTATCCAACCACATAAAACATGAAAATATAATAGGCTAATCATGTGTAAGTAACACATGATTGGTGATTTGTTGGGGTTTTGTTTATTAAAGATATTATTTACTAAAGGTTTTCAAAATTTATAAATATTGGTGTTATTCGATTCTTTGTAGGTATCATTATGCATGTAATAAATTTAATAAAATATTTAAATTTTGTACTTAACATAAAAAATTAAAATGATTTTAATATTACTTTGCCAGATAACTTTTTTTTTTCTAATTTTTAACACACAAGAATATGAAATGCCTTACAGTAAAATTGAAAATAATTTGTTTATGTTATAATATGGTAAAATTAAATATGTACTCTTAAGTCATAGGATTTCACTTAGCCATAAAAAGTACTAATCTGAGAACACGCTTAAATATTCATCAACATAAACCTATCTAAGGGTGTTCCATGGTAACTCGTGTTACTTTTGAGACTAAAGTCAACTATTTTAATTATATCAATGCAGGAATGTGTTTAGGGTGAATGAAGAACACAAGTTCTGTGTGCTTGTTTCTTCAGGGGGTTTATTCGCACAGAATACATGAAATTATTGGGGAATTTCCCTTTGCATAGAAAATCGGGGGAATTTTGGAGTGACTCAGGGATTTTTCATTGAATATGCAATATTAAAAAAAACTCAGTAAAATTGTTTGAGGTGGGTATTTAGGAGACAAAAGAAAAGGTCACTGTTTTTGCAGTTCTTATAGCAAAACTTTTTTGGCTAAAATAAATAAAATATTGCTTCAGTACAAACACAGAGTTTAGTTTTCTTCACATGGTGATATCAACAGTTCTTAAATATCTGTCAAGGTTGTCCTGTAATTTGATTAAAACTTTTTCTCTTCATTTAAAAATTTTGTCATCTAATGCTGTTATGGTCTTGACAGATATTCAACAATTTGTTGATATCACCATGTGAATAAAATAAAATTCCTTTAGAGTAGAGTCTCAATAATCCGACCGAAATGCCTGATAACTGAAATGTCTGATAATATGGAAACAGGTGAAGGAGGAAGGGTGGAGGCAGATAAACAAATCCAAATTTCTCTAAATAGATGTGCAGAATAGTTATAAAATAAGGTTTGCTAGTAATTACTCTACAGTACAAATACAGTACTGTAATGCAATAAATTAGAAACAGAACTTTTATTTTATGTAAAAAAAACTTTGAATTTAAAATTACTGTAGGGGGTACCTGCAATTAAATTCAACTTTTTTTAATAGTATTTTACATTATGCAAAATTCAAAAGTCACAGTTAAAAAAAAAAAAATTGTGATGGAAGTTTGTTTCCCAGCTTTGCTTCTCTTCCTCACAGCTATGTTACGCCAGCATCTTAATAATATGTCATCAGTAGCAGTTGCCTCCCCTTGTTGCTCAATGTAAGACAGTGCCACATCGAGAGTCTTGACCCCTTCACTATGACTCACTATCTCTGTTTTATCTAGTCCCATCTCAGTACTAGTGTTATTATCTTCATTGTCATTGATTCACCAGAGCTATGATGCAATTGTCATTCAGTTCTTGCTGCTCTTCTTTCTCCATCCATTCCTGTACATCCTCTCCATTCACTTTTTCATGGACAGGAATTTGTTGTATAACAATGGTAGCAGGTTATCACAATTTTTAACACTTCTTGTTTGTTTTCATCTTCCGAAAGCAACTTTCTCCATGATCTTGCTAGAATTTGAGGTTCAATTTCTTCCCATGATTGTGTGATCCAATAAATAACATCTTTTAGGTTAACTTTTCTTAGCTTATCCAGCATACAATCGCCATCATCGATCACCTCAATGAGCCTAGTTTAAAGCTTACGACAATATCTTTTCTTTAACGCTTCAAGCACACCCTGGTCCATGGGCTGACACAATGATGTAACATTAGGAGGAAGAAAAATTACTCTAATAACCCTACTTCTCTATTAATACTCACCAGGATGAGATGGGGCATTATCAAGGACAGGGTTTGCTTTTCTTGAAAAAATTAGCGATTTCAAAAAGGGTTCTACTGACTTGACAAATTCATTGAAAAACCAGCCATGAAATATTTCTGAATCCTTCCATGCATTCGTTTGGTTCTTGTACAAAACTGGAAGAGCACTAGGAGCTAGATTTTTGAAAGCTCGTGGTTTTTTGACCTTTCCAATAAATGCAAGTCTAAGTTTGTGTTTACCAGTAGCGTTACTACAGGATAGAATCGTAACTCTTTCCTTACTTCGTTTATACCTGGGAACTGATTCTTCAGCCCCCGGAAACCAAAGTTTTTGAAGGCGGCATTTTATAATTTAAGCCTGTCTCATTACAGTTATATATATCGGCCAGGGTGTCCAGTGACCTGGAAAACAGGGAATTGTCAGGGAAAAGTTAGAAAGTTTTATTAAGTTTCTGGAGTTTTTACATTTTGGCTATAAAAAAAACTCATATTTTGATCCACAATGGTCAAAATAACACTTTTCTTCCAGTTAATACCCACCTGGAATCACTTTCACACCATTGTCCCAGTTGAGCAGAATAATCACTTCTCAAGGTCAACAAGTGAGTTTTGTTTCTTTACACCCTTCTGCCACTTTGCCAAAGTAGAGTCTTGGCTATTCACATGCGTGGAAATTTGTTCAGGCCTACATTTTAAGTAGAAGGAACTAGGAATGACTCTCTCTCACAACTATTTTAAATCGTTCTTGCTTAAGGCAATCTTTTAATGGCTCAATACGATTTTACTGAAATCTAATTTAAACTTAAAATAGTCCATTTCTCCTGAGGCGGAAATCGTTTAGTCCCCTTGAGTGACACAATTTCAGAATGTGTATGTATCTAGAAACAAACACTATATTAATTATAATTAGTCTGTGATCTTAAAAAATGATTTTCGTAATAAACTTAATGTTGATATTGGAAAAAAGTAAATTGGATCTGGGAAACCTGGAAAAGTCAGGGAATTTAAAATTATAGTTTGGTTGGACACCCTGTCTGCTCACCAGATAATCCTTAATCGTTGATGAGACAATGAAATTCTGCTTCAAACTTTAGAACTTATTCCGAATTTGTCGATAATTTTTCGCCACGGATATTGAGCTGCCATATCCCGTATCGTTTTTTTCCAGCGGTCAAGCCAACATATACTTGCTGTGAAATCAGGTTCCCCTTCATTAAATTCCTTTTGAAAAATCAAAGCTTTCTCTTAGAAGATTGGCCCTGTGAAAGTCATGCCTTTATTCTTGTGCTGTTTGAACCATAAGAATAAAGCTTCTCACCTTTCCATATCCACATATCTTCATTGCTTTTCTGTCCTTCACTCCTTCACTGGAGGCTTGTTCAGAACACCACTTTTCTAGTTCTCTACCAATCACCAACTGTAACTCGCCCCACACCTAATTCAGATGCATTTTTTTTTTGCATTGACTCACCATTGTTTAGTCTTTATAAGGCTTGAAGTTTTTCTTCAATTGAAAAAAACATCTTTTTCTTTTCACTTGCCATGTTTCTCACACAGTAAAATTACATTAATGGGAAAATTCAAAACTCAATCACAGTATGAACGGGTACAATGCAAACATTCACTAAAGCAGGAAAACAGAGCTACCAACCGTGGAGGTATGTGACTCACTGGCAGACAAAGCAACAATGGGAGAAGAAACAATATTATGGGTGCGTGCGCAGCACAGCAATGTGTCTCACTAACAATATCATGGGTGTGTGCGCAGCACAGCAATGTGTCTCACTAACAATATCATGGGTGTGTGCGCAGCACAGCAATGTGTTTCACTAACAATATCATGGGTGTGTGCGCAGCACAGCAATGTGTCTCACTAACAATATTGTGGGTGCGTGTGCAGCACAGCAATGTGTCTCACTAACAATATCATGGGTGTGTGCGCAGCACAGCAATGTGTCTAACAATATCATGGGTGTGTGTGCAGCACAGCAATGTGTCTAACAATATTGTGGGTGCGTGCACAGCACAGCAATGTGTCTCACTAACAATATTATGGGTGTGTGCGCAGCACAGCAATGTGTCTCACTAACAAAGAAATTATGGTAGCAGGAAAATAATATGCATGTGCACACTACACAACAATGTAAATTGCAAGCTATGAGAATACGTCAGATTAAATGGAATGTTTGATAACCGAAGGTCGGATTATCGAGACTACTGTATTTGTATTGGCCAAAAAAAGTTTTGCTATAAAAACTGCAAAAACACTGGCCTTATGTACCCCTATAACCCCACCTTAAACTATTATTGCTGAAGACGATTATTATAGAACATAAAAAAGGAATATTTCAATTATTTGAAATCCTACTTTTGTCCTAAAATAGTTATCTACCATTTCTGGAGAGACGTTGTTGGCAAAAATCATAAGAGTTTTTTTACACTTGTTAAACTGGTATGCTGCCTCTTGCACAGGAATGCAAACCTGGATTTCCTCTAATTTGGGAGTATCTTTTTGAAAATATGCATGAACAGTCTATTGTTGCCAAAAAATAGATCTATGATGCTATTCATCAGGGTGCAGCAAGATGTTATGAGATATCAAAAGCCCTCAGCTGTGGAACATCCTTAACTTTTTTTTTTTAACTAGATCGATAAAGAATATTCTATTATTGTGTTCCCAATGTTATTTTTGTTTAATTTCTCTAAATGTATTTGAACGTATCTCAAACTTTCAGAGTATTTTAAAGAATTTTTAATATAAATTATTTCAACATATTAGGACCTACCATCTCAGCTTTTTGTATCTGTATTTGAAGTATATTTTCACTCCATTAATAACCTTATTTGGTTTTTCATTTTTAATTAAAATGCCAAGTTAAGGTACTTTATGGTTATAATAGTAATAATATGGGTACTGTAAGAATACAGTATTTTTCAAGCCTGGAAAAATTTGAAAATTGCCTGGAAAACCTGCAATTCTAAGGGAGATTTTTTTTCCCAAGATTGAGTAGACATACGTTTCTTTATTAAATTTTTTCTGTAAGCCAATAATTAATTATGGCCAGCACAATTTCAATATTATTTTTATCACAATCTCTTTGTTTCATAAAATTACTCGCTTTATGTTTGAAAACTAATTTAGATCTTAATACTCCAATCCTTCTACATAAAACTTTCAATTTAGCTTCATCTTCTAGTGAAATTACTCAATCTAGACTATCACACATATTGATCACAACTCGGAATGGGGAACCTCATAAAGAAAAATAGCTAAATGGTGTCGTGGATATTTTTATGTGGGGTATATATTTTAGTAGTGTTAATTAATTTTTATTGTTCTAAACAAAACCAATCCAACAAAACTTAAACCTTTATAACTTTTCATGCATTAATAAATTATAGTTGTAAATGGTGTATATGTCAATACAGTATTCAAAGGCAAGTTATTTTAGGATTTTGCTTCCTTGTTTAAGATTGTTTTTTTAGTTTTTTTTTTCAGTTTTAAATGGTGTTTAGTTTTGTACCTACTTTATTCAAGTGTTTGAGGAATTTTCTGATAAAACACTTGTTTTCAACAAAAACATCGCTAGCCTTCTGAAACATCACTAATATAGCCTACACTAAACTAACATATAGTTCAGAGACAAATCAATATTTTGAAATTATTTAAAAATAGGCAACTTTATCTTAACATCACTCTCCAAGTCATCAGCATGCCTTGAAAGTAGGCCCCTAACCAAGAAAGATGCAAACTAAGCTAGGGACAAAACACATAAGAAAATTAAAAACTAAAGTATGGTCGATTTGTTACTCTAAATTGGGGGTTTCTAGCTTTAAAGTGCCCAAGGGCCACAATTGAATTGATAAGTCTAGTGGGTTGCCCGCCAAACATGAGCGGTTGAGCCAGCGTAGTCTGTTGCAATGACACAGGAAGCTCGCATGCTACAGGGGTAGTTTTCACTCCCCTACATAGAGGGCAGCAAGCCCAAGGGACTCAAAAACACTACAAAAAAACCATAAAACTGTTTATCAAAAGTGTTAGGCTGTATATAAAAGTAATCTTGTACCTTAGAATAGTAATTTAATAAGGATATTTTGTACAAAGATTAGAATTAAGGAAACTAGAATTAAGAAAGAGGCGAGGGGAAAAAACCTGTGTAATGTAAATGACAAAGATTGCTTATATTTTGGTTTCCCAATTGGAGACGTAAAAATAAAGTACCTTGAAAAATACCTTCAAAGTACATCTCAAAACACTACCAACGTTGTATTAATTATTTTTTACCCTATAACTCTTTCCCTCTCTCCCTGCTCAGCACTCAGACATTTGAGCTGCTCTCCATTCCCCTATTCAGCCCCCCAACACCCACAAAACATTTGGGCTCCTTACTCCCCTTGTTCAAACCCTACTACTCCCAACTTCCTCTACCAATGAATTTCAAAGCCCCACCAGCCAAGTGGAAGGAAGTCCCAAGGCAGCAAGGGAGGAAAGGAATCTTGACACCTCTCCCACCCCTTACCCTCTTCTCTCTCCCCTTACCCTCTTCTCTCTCCCCTTACCACCTTCTCTCTCCCCTTACCACCTTCTCTCTCCTTACCCTCTTCTCTCTCCCCTTACCACCTTCTCTCTCCCCTTACCCTCTTCTCTCTCCCCTTACCACCTTCTCTCTCCCCTTACCC
>CABFWB010002815.1:62527-90956 GCA_902151455.1 Timema bartmani
CTCTCTCCCCTTACCACCTTCTCTCTCCCCTTACCACCTTCTCTCTCCCCTTACCACCTTCTTCTCTCTCCCCTTACCACCTTCTCCTCTCTCCCCTTACCACCTTCTCTCTCCCCTTACCACCTTCTCACACCCCTTACCACCTTCTCTCTCCCCTTACCCTCTTCTCTCTTCCCTTAAAACCACCACGTATTCAACCCCTATTCTCTCCGCTCACTCTTCCTCAACACCTTAGTAGGCCAAGACGACCAACAAGATATACTATCTTTGATACAACAGATAAAGCTTGTATGGATTGTTCCCACACAAATCAAAACTTCTCGGCTATAAACATCTTTTTTACTACAGTAGAAAACGATAACATTTCCAAGAAACTTCGTTGTCTGCAAATAAAGGCATTGCAGGCCGCTAATTGGAGCAAACCCCTTAATTAAATCATATTTACTGCTGATGATACCAAAAGGTAAACTATCTTAACTTATCCCTAGTAATGTCAATCATATGAGGGCTTAAGTTAGAATGGATTTCCTATTTTATTGTCAACCTTTCCAAGCAGTTATATTTCATAGATTTTTTCAAATAGTGCCTGAAGGCCTACTTCATCTAACTATTCAAAAAACAAAATGCATTTCAGACAGCGTTGCCAACCAACATGGTGAGTGGTGTCTGGTTTGGTCCGTTAGTGATTATTTATCATTTTAACCGGGCCTAAATAATTTTATTTTTGTCTTTATCTGTTATGTCTTGTACGTACCTAGGTTTTTTAATGCTCAGTAATTTGTTTTTGTTGGAAAAGAAAAAAGAAAATGTTAACTTACTACCCTGGTTGTGTTGATGACATTAGTTTAGTTTAAAATTTACTGGGTTTTGTGTAAATGTTTCCTCATAAAACTATGCACATATACCAACCCTGATACATCCTAATTACTACTGTGACTTAATATCCTATTAAAAATTTACTACCAAGCCTTACCACTGATTGGGTAAATCAGGAATTACGCTTAAATTTGGTTTCCTGGGAAAAGTTCTTGAATGTTATCCTGTCAGGAATTTAAAAACATTAATTCCTCAAAGATAAGAAATATAAATTTTTATAAATCACCACTTGGCCAAATTAAATACATTTTCCTTGATTAACTTTTTTTTTTCAACCTATTTTCAGAAAAATAATACCTTGGCATATCAAGCATCCACTGCCAACATTTATTTGTCTAGTTGTCAGATTCAAATATGTAGGTTCTTTTTTTTGACAGTTACAATACTAAATCCCCACAAAAATATTTTTCATATATCTATGTAGCAAATCATGTAATTTGCAGTAGTAAAATATTATCAATGATGACTGCAAATGATATGTTTTGTAAAAGTTTCATCCTACTAAAATTCTATTTTATATTCTACTTGCTTCAGTGGCCGCATGGTCTTGGCCTTTCTTTTCACACTGGGACACTGGCGACCTTCACTTGTGTCTGGTCTTAAAACTCGTTAGATTAAATTTAGATTTTCACACTGGGACACTAGTGACCATCACTTGTCTGGTCTTAAAATATATTAGATTAAATTTAGATTTTCACACTGGGACACTAGTGACCATCACTTGTCTGGTCTTAAAATATATTAGATTAAATGGAGCTTTTCACACGGATACTAGTGACCACTACTTGTGTTTGATCTTAAATAAATACATTAGATTGAATGGTACGTTTCACATTGGGATACTGCAGTGCTTGGACCTATCTTAGTGTCTTGACTGTGTCTGAGTGAGTCACCGCTTGAGAGATGAATTTCATTAGAAGGTTCACACTGGGACACAAGTGCCGGGCACTGTGTGTAGTTCTGCCGACTACCCGCAGAAGCCTGTTTTAATTTAAAGTCTAGAACAATGCTGTTTTATTATATTTAACCACAAGTTTAAATTTTATTAATACAGAATACCTCAAATCGTCAATAGTGTGTAAAGCAGGCCTTTCTTCATACAGTCACAAAGCAGAGGATGTACTTGTGAGCGGTTTTTCCTCATTCTCTATCATTTGTTTAGAAGAATTAGAAATAATAGTTCATCACTTGAGTCAATTTTATGTGATAAAAAACAAAATGCAATGAAGTATTGTACACTGGTGGATAAGTGTTTGCCACAAACATTAATGTCTAACACTTGTGTCCCAATGTGAAAAGACCCTAAGGTGTCAGTCACTATAGCAATAGACTAGACTGTGGATGATGGGTAGATCAGTGCTCGAATCTCGGTTAGGTTTGCTGAGGATTGTTTTTCCAAAGGGTGTTTCCACTCACCTCCACACAAATGTAGATACACGTCATATGAATTCAATCTTACTCATCCTTAGCCCACTAGCATAATTAGTACATAGGCATATAACCTGAACGAGTAGTCAGATGCAGTGCTAAAAAAAACTAGATTTGTGCAGCCATTGATTGACCTTTAAATAAGAAATGGACAAATATCGGTGAGGGAAATTTTCGATCTTCTGTCTGCACATCATTAAGAGAGAAGGAAACATTTAATATTTCTTTACTTTCAAGCACATCCAAGCCTATGTGGCATTTGTACATAGTAAGCTAGCTTATTTGATTTTTTTAAAATAACTCATTGTCTTTTTTATCTAATGCAATGAATATACTAAAAGCACCGACTAGCATAAATAAATTCAAAACCTTTGACCATGTCAGATAAATAAGCCTAAGATGTTTAAGTAGTTTTTTTGTGTGCAGAATTGAAGACCTTCATGTTTTGACAAAATTATCTAGTTTTTAAAAACCTAAACATGGCTGATCTGTGGGCTGTATGTCAGCCTTGTGATTTAAAAGTCTCAATTCTGATTTCAGACATAACCAAAAAGTTTATTGCATTGCACTTTATTGTCATTGGCAAGGTAGGAGATCAAATCCTGGTTAAATGCACAAGGGATGCCTTTACTTTCCTGTCTCTGTGAATGCATTTCACTTCTTATTAACAACCTCCCTTATTCAAACCCTATTATATTATAATTAATAGCTCTTGTCTTATATATGTTAACCTCAATAGTGAAATTACCCATTTTTTGAATCGGTCAAATTTCTTCCAATTCTGTGAACTGGCCTTTCTTGACCATTTCACAAACTGGGAAAAAATTGCTAAAACTCTTGTCCATTTCATGAACTAGTACTTATTGTACTATCTACTACAAGCTTAGCTGAAATTTGTTTTACAAATATATTATATTAAACTAACCCATTTTAATTTAACCTTGCACCTTTCATTCTAAAACTATTAAAAGTTCAATTTTAAACATTTAAAGACCAAACTTGCTCTTCGCTTTTCCATTTCACGGATCGGGCAAAAACTTGTCCAGTTCATGAATTAGGTAATGATTGGAGCTGTCCAGTTCATGAACTGGACTATTTTTTTGCTCGATTCATAAAATGGTCTAGAGGTCATTTTACAGAATAGGCAGAAATTTGCCTCTGGGCATTTTCACAAATGGGGTTTAACATAGGCACTAGAACAAAAATAAATAAATCAACTCTCTTAGCCTTTATCAAAAGAATACTAATAATTTTAAAAATAGTATAGTACTAAAAACTATAATTTATTACCAATTATAAGTTTGTTCAATTTTAACTCAGGAAGCTGGATTTCAACTGCGCCCAAACTTATTTTAAAAATACAGTTTATTTGTAGGAGAATGTTTTTACCAAAAGAGAGCAAGGAATTTGTTTAACATTAAGTCCCTCTTGGGGTTGTTAATGTTATGAAATATATAAGACTAAATAAATATACTAATCTAGGCATTGACAAAAAATAACATCCAATTTAATTTGATAAACATTTGTTCAGTCTCACAGCCTTTTAAAAAGTATTAATGATAATTTTCTGCTTGGAAAACATAACCATGCTGGAGTTTGAGTGGCTAATCTGTTTAGTCAAATTATTACACATTGCTACCAGTACTGTAAAATAGTGAAAGGTGTTATGTTATGTATGTAAACATCAGTGCAATAGGCTACAATACGGTGACCCAAGCTACTTAAACCTATTATTTGTTATTGCTGTTATTTGCATGAAATGTTCTTTAAATAATATCTTTTTATACATTTATTATTATTATTATTATTTATTTTTTTACATACAAGCACAAAATTAAAACATATTTGCCTCCAAAGTACCTGTGTATATTTTATATTATGAGACAAGATAATGTTTATACAGCTCTGGTTGTCAAGTGTATTAAAATAAATTGAAACCTTTACAACTATTTAGTTTATCTTTTGTTTTTGATAAATATACCAATTAAAGTGGAGTAAAAGTAGAAATAAATTATGTACGCTACAATAAATTTTAAGCCTAAGAATGTCACATTTGGATGTATCAAACCCTTGTTTCTTATAGCTACCCATATGAAAATAACTTAGTCAAACAACTTTTTTTTTTCCACATAGACCCACTAAAATCCTTTGTTCCAAGACATTGAGTAAATACACACACCTTTAGCCACTTTTGTTACTATCTCGCTTTAACTCAACATGGTTGCTTTTTAGTGAGTGGAATAGATGAACTTGACCTGAGTGTTGTAGTAATTTTGTTATATCAAGCATGGCTGCTAATAACAAGGTTCATACGCCTACACATTTTATTGACTTTGCTTGGACCTGACATGGTCACTTTTAATGACTGGAATTGACTGATGGGTTTATATAAATTGAGACCTATTTAAGAATCATAATTGTTGAAAGTACAAGTTGTTGTTATACAATTATTATATTTGTTTTGGTAAGAGTGGGATATTTATTATTTGTTTGGGTATTAATGTTTGGATTTTTTTTAAGAGGCAGCACTGTTGTGTGGGTCATGTGAATTTAATCACTTCTTTTTGTTACGCAGTTGTGCTGTTTCTTCTGGCAGTTTTGGATCCCTGTGTTATTGGTTAGGCTATAGGCCCAGAATAAACTGTGGATTGCGAGTAAAAACTCTTAGGATAGTCTGTATAAAGTTGATATTATTTGACGTTGAAACGGGTTGGGTGAGACATCATCATGTCTGGTTGTTCGCAGTCTTGCATTAAACCTTTTGATGGAACTGGGAGTTCAGGATGAGATCACTTTTAGAAAAGAATGGTGTATTATATGTTCTGAAGAAAAGGATGTATTGCAAAAATTTAAAGATGACGATGTTAAAGCACGTAACATCATGGTGAATTGAGGCATTGCAGACAATCTCCTGACAATGATTGGAAAAATACAGCAAAGGCCATCATGGAAGCTCTGTGATCTACTTATGAAAAGAAAGGCATGAAATCCCTTGTGAATGCACAAAATAATTGGAGAAAAATGGAATATCGACACGACAAACCATTGCAGGAATTTGTAGCGGCACATGCTGATGTCACAACTGCTGGAGGCAAGATGGATGAAGGTGAAATTGTTAACCAATTACTTGTTGCTATGCCTCAAGAAATTGACAGTGTGGTTTCAGCCATGGACATTATGTTTAGTAAGGACAAATCGGCAGTGACAGTTGAGTATGTTAAAAACACCCTATTAGGCCTATCTGAAGCTGAGAGACATAAGAAGACTGTTTCTTCTTCTGAAGATCCCCATAGTGTTTTTTTTATCTTTTAGAGGAAGAAAAACACTGGAAACGGGATACAGGTGAATTTTATGGACGAAGTCAGATATTTAATGGTGTTTCCATTGTATGCTAAGATGACATGTAATGAAAAACTGCCTTAAACTTAGAAACAGTGTAAATATGGTGACTGAAAATGAGTTCATTTGTGCCTCCATGGAATCATTTAAAGTGACCTGTCTGTTGCAAACCTATAGAGGAGGTATAATTTGTTTTGGACAGTGGAGCTACATGACATTTATTAAAGAGCAATTATGCAAATTATTTAATTGATCCTAAGGATGTTAATGTTGATATTAATGTGGCTAAAGTGGGTGTAATTGTCAAAGGAACACTGTACAGTAAATTACCTGTTGTTACAGAAGATGGTGTAAGAATCGGCATTCAAGACATTGTAGTTTGGGAGAACTTTGCTTTTAATTTATTGTTAGTCTGGGAGCTACAGGAAAAAGGTTATTGTGTCGGTTTTGAAACTGGTGGTGTGAATGTCATGTACGGTAAAACACTGATTTCAGGACAATTATGTGGCAGATTATGTATTGCTAGAATGTTTATTTTTAAAGAGTGTGTGAACCTGAGATTAAGAAAAACTTTTGAGTATGATTTGTGGCATCGGCGTATGGGACACACTTCAAAGTATCCCTCTTCTAAACTATGTGACATTTGTATTAAAGGTAAACAAACTAAGTTGCTATATATGAGGTCCATCCTAGAGGATCAGAGGGCAAGACGTATTTTAGAGATCGTGTTATCAGATGTTTGTGGAAAAATTACGCCTCAAACACATGATGGTAAAATTTATTTTGTGAGTTTCATAGATCATTATAGTCATTTTGCCTTGATATATTTGATCGAACATAAATTTGAATTGATAAATTTAGACTATTCATATCAATGGTTGAAGCAAAATTTAACAAGAAGATTGAGAATTTTCGGAGTGATCAAGGTGGGGAATACTCGTCTAGTGATTTTAAAAGTTTGTGTGCAGAAAAGGGCATTACTTTATATTACTCAATGGCTAGGAATCCTCCCTAAAATAGACTAGCCGAATGATTTAACAGACTTTTAATGCTAGCCCCCTAAAAATACTGAATATAATTAGATCTGGAATACAATCATATCCTAAGATCTGTTACATTCCCTTAAAAACCATTAAAATGGCAGCCCTGCAATAAGAAGAAAACTTACTCTATGACATTAGGAACTCTAAGTTCATTGCACCACTTAAAAAATGTGCCACCCATCCCTATCTTGAATTCTACAATTAATAAAAAGTTTCATTTTAAACATAATTAATTTTTATAACATATCGATTAACTAAAAGCTATCAAATTATTTACGTTTTTCACAACTCTTTAATGCAGTTGATTTGACTATTTTATTAAAACACTGTAAGTGTTAAATAATGCCATTTAATAAAATATTACAATTTAATTTTACATATATATTTGGTTTTGTCCTCAAATGATTTAGATTCAAATTGTAATTACTGTATTCATTGGTAACAACATTTCTGAGAAAATATCTACATCATTACCCTTTTCATAAAAAAAAACTTGTACTCATTGATCTTTAATAAACTTCCTTTCTTTATTTTAGGCTTTGAACATTTTATTAAAAGGTTGGAAATAACTATGAAGTGGAAGCTGTTCTTTTAGTGAAGAATCCGTTCAATGAATAGTATAATTGGTTGGGGTGGCTTTGAGCATGGCCAAGAAGAGTGATGCCATGCGTGGAATTAATGTGTCTGTGGTGGGATTGTCTGGTATTGAGAAAGATAAGGGACAATTGGGAGTTGGCAAATCTTGCTTGTGCAACAGGTTCATGCGCTCTTTGGCCGATGAATACAGTGTGGATCACATATCTGTTTTGAGCCAGGTAGGTTAATAAAAAAATTTAAAAATATTTTTTTGTCATTAATTTTCATTAAGGGCCTACCCATTACGGGAGAGAAGGCTATTAGGATACATATCTCATGTAAGGTTGGTTTTTTCATGTGTTTCTTACCATGCTTATTATTAATAGCAAACCTTGATAGTATAATTATATAGTTTATTAATTTTAATCTTGCGTTTTAAAATATCCATAAGCATACAACCTAAACTGGTAGTAAGATGTGGTGCTAAAAAAAAATCCTCTTTGTGACCAACAACCACGGCTCTACAACCTAAAGATCATTTACACACTTGAGCAGCTAAAAAGTAATCTTAGCGTGCCAGTGCTGATGTTATGAAAAATGCGACCACAGCCATATTTTTCCTTGAATCTTTCAGAGAAAACCTCAGCAGATGAGTCGGTTATTTACATTACCCTTCTTCTAAGAACTGTGCATCGTGTCTAGAAGGAAGAAAACTTCCTCAGGCCAGTACTAGAGCTGTTAATTCACAGTAAAGTTCTGACCCCACACAAGTAGATGTGTCAATTTTTTGAGTTGTGCTCGTGAAATGGATTTTTAGTAACTATGACAGACAAATCCAGAAGTTGAATAAAAGTTAAAGGCCATGCTTTGTTTGAATGCTACATACCCATGCATGTGTCCTTGGTGGTTTCTGTATAGGGTTTTTATGAAAACATAAATTTAGTTATTTACTGTAAATACTAGGCCTAGTCAAAATTAATAAGAATCCATTTAAGAATAAAGTGAAACAGGTCACATTAGGTCAATTTGCAGTATATGTAGGATTACATCAATTAAACTATGAGCTATTATATCAAATATAACCCAACCATGATCTTTGTTTACAATACACAGCTCTTCGTTTTTACCTTCATTTTGGTCAGAATCGCTTGGCCGATAAGACTGAATACCAAAATGTAACCAATTCAATTGAAAAAACTCTTTTTATGATACTTTAGGTCCTTAGATAATTGGCCAATTATTCATCTGCGTTTTGTTGTCGCATAAAGACGAGATTTGGTTAAGTCTCTAACCTGACCTCTTTGAGGGGTTTTTACATCATTTCACTCGCCTCGATGGCGTAGTTGGCTAACGCGCTAGTCGTGTTGAGCTCGACCGCCGAGGACGGGGAGATTGAGGTTCGAATCTCGGTCGGGTGAACTGGGGGTGGTTTTTCCTAAATGGTTTTCCACTCTCCCTTCACGCAAATGCGGGTTCACTTCCTCTAAATTCAACCCTCCCAATTCCTAATCCATTAGTGTAATTAGTACTTAAGCATATAACCCGAACGGGTAGTAAGACGTGGTGCTAAATATTATTACATCATTTCATTCAAATTAATTTCCCTCATTTTATGTCCTTAATATATTGTATGATGTGAAAAACTAAATCAAACAAAAATACGTTTTTTTGTATAGTTTTAGATCTATTTTTTTTTTAGACTGACTTTAGTGGTCGAGTGGTTAATAATGACCATTTCTTGTATTGGGGAGAAGTTGTCAAAGCTTCTGAAGAAGGAATTGAGCTACTTTTCCAAGTAATTGAACAAACAGAATTTATAGATGATGCATCTTTTCAACCTTTCAAAGGTAAAGTAACACATTATTACTTTTTATGTGACAAGAGGGATTGAAGATTTTGTTCCCAAAACTAGTTTAGTCAATATTTTAAAATTTATATGAGAGCCCAGAAAACTAGCAGCCAAACTTCTTTTAATTTTTAATTTAACTTTATTCAATAATTAATTGCTCAAAACATACACATAGTCTTCGTAGTGATGTGAAACATGAAGAAATAAAAAATTCAAACAATGTTGCTACAGTCTTTTGGCTCTTCTGTAAATTGTAAAAAATGGACTTAATGGTTTTGGGAATGAGTTCTTCAATTTTTAAACATTTTTTTTGTTTATATCTAAGATATTTTATTTGTAATGTTACCATATTATATAATAGTATATTGTGTACAATATTTAAAAAAAAATACCTTATAAAAATATCTTATCCACACACTAGGTAATATTTCCCTATGCATATATAGAATAAAACATTTTTGATTTGTGTTTTTAACGTGCACTGACACACACCTTACATGTTTATTTTGAGAAGGCGTCTAGCTGAGTATACAAATTTTAACCATTGGAGATTTTTAAAAAGTAAAATATTTTCTGAAAATTCATAAAATCATAGAGTTGAGCCAAATACATTTGCTATGTGATTGGATAAAGCTATTTCTTGACTGATTGGTTAAAGATATTTCTTGGCTGATTGGATAAATATATTTCTTGGCTGATTGGATAAATATATTTCTTGGCTGATTGGATAAAGATATTTCTTGGCTGATTGGATAAAGATATTTCTTGGCTGATTGGATAAAGATATTATCTTGTATAAAGGAGTAGCTACATTTTTGTATCATGGGGCAAATGTACTAGTTGGATGGGACAGAGATTTCTTGAAGTAGATGTAAGTTTTAAAAAATTAATCAAAACTACTTTTGATGGCCTAGAAAAAGCTGTGGTCCATCAGGGACGGTGTGTTGCAGTGGCCCTCTTCTATACGAAAGTCTAGAAGAGAGGAGGTCATTGGGATGGGACTCCGCGTTGGGCATACATTTCTGACCTATGGATTTTTAACTGAGAGAGGATCCACCTACAGTGTGTGAGCTTTGCAATGCTCCTCTTAGTGTGTACCACATTTGGTGGAGTGTCTTAAGTATGCCCTTATTCGCTGGCTCTTGATATTAATGGAAACCTTTTTTTTTATCACGCAACAGTGCGGATGCATTCGTATGTTTGCTCAGTTTTATACACCGGGTGAATGCCATTTGAGTCACTTTTATAAAGTCGATCGTTTGGATTTTATATAATATTGAGATTATTTTTAACATTTCTTGTATACTTTAATATGTTGCTACCCGCCTCTATGGCGTAGTTAGCTAACGTGCTAGTTTTGTGTTGAGCTAGACTGCCGAGGACGGGGAGATTGAGATTTGAATCTCTCTCGGGTGAACTGGGGTGGTTTTTCCTGAATGGTTTCCCACTCTCCCTCCACACAAATGTGGGTTCACATTCTGTGTATTCGATCCTACCAATTCCTAACCAATTAGTATTTGAGTGTATAACCTTAATGGATAGTAAGATTTAGTGCTAAGTAGAATATTTGTTTTGTATTTTTAAAATTTTTATTATATGTGAACACTTTGCCTGCTAACACTGTAATATTACAATGTTCAGAGATATGGGATTTCTGCCTGTGGCGTAATATTACTACGGCTACTTTTCTTTGATTCTCAATGGTATCTTTCATAAGCCTGCTAACGTTGTAATATTACTACGGCTACTTTTCTTTGATTCTTAATGGTATCTTTCGTAATATTACTACAGGGTCATTCCATGCTAAATCAACTAATTTTAATAAAAAATTTTGTCACACCATTTTTGATTTTGATGAAATTTGGTAGGAGATTTTCACCAATCTTTTAGACTTCAAACCAATTTTTGTTATATTTAAAAAAAAATTACTCTTTGAGATATAGGCTATTTTTTACATCACTAACAGGCAAAAAGTGTCATTTTAGGGTTATTTTCTAAAATCTGCATTAAGTTTATTTGAACTAGCAGGGATGACAGCTAGGGCTCATTTGAAAGCTTAAAGAATGAACTTTTTTTTAGTTTAGACGAAATTAGATTTGAGTTAAAGCTAAGCATAGTTTTTTAGGCCTAAATTTTCATTTTTTAAATGGATTTATTTGAAATTTGGGCTTGAAAAATACAATGAAGGATTTATAGTAACAGGTCAATATTTTTTTCTGTTACACTTATGTATGAGTGGTATGTGCAGAAAAAAAAAATTGAACTGTTACTGATAGTCCTTCAACCTAAAATAATTGCTAGAATTTGGAAAATTAAAAAAAAAATTTCTTTTTCGGAGCCCAAAAAAGTCATGTGGGACATGTGTTAAAAATTTGAAATTGCCAGGTTAGAAAGCCCCTATAAAGTACTTTAAAACAAAAAATATTTCATCTTGTTACTTAAAGGGGTTCAGGTGCCACAATCCTTTGAAGTAACAATAAAACAATGCTTAATCACTATTGAAAACTGGGCTAAGGAGGCATAGACATATTTTTTCTGAAAATTACATTAGGCCTATAATTTTTGGGCAAAATTCAAATTTGACAGAATTACTGAATTACAAAAACATAATTCAATCTAAAAACAAAGCTTACCTTTTAAGGCACACTTAATGCTTTAAGTTTATCGCGTTGCCATCCTTTTTTTCATTAAGAAGAGTAGACAGGTGTCATCTGTGGTGTGATATTATGACCTCTTCCAGTAGCTGCCAAGAACAACTCGCAGGGCGTGAGAATACACAGAATATTATTTTTTTGGACCCATGTGTTGTAGTCACTGGTTGAGTTTTTGAAAGATGTGCCAGGACCATGAGGATGGAAAAAGTGTATTCGATATTCTTCTTCAGTATCATGAACTTTTATTTCAAGAACCTCGCCCAACACCAATTCCTCATCTTCTTCTTTATCACTGAGGGTCTGGCTTCAACTGATAGCTTCTGCACCTTGACAGGAGAAATGCCAAGTGCTGAACAAGCTTCATTAACTGACTCAACAAGGACAGTTTCAGGTTCATAAATGTCTAAATATTCATTTTCATTATCACTATCTGTGGTCTTTTTTGGGTTTTGAATTTTGTTTAGGCATTTTGTGCACAATGCTTTCCCAGGAATTAAAGTCAGATCAGGATTGCAGGTTGAAAGTGTCATTGATATTTCCCGGAGAGATTTTTTAACAGGTTTTGAGTGAACATTGTTGGGGTCTGAGCAAGACTTGCCATAAATATGAAAGTATCTGTCTAAAAACTCAGCTTTATGAAAAGTGCAAACATTTTTTATTTCAGTAAAACCAGTTCTCGTTGAAAATAATGTTTTTTCTTCTTCAGTGAACTCAGAAATATTATGTAGTACTGAAAACCTAGAGTAAGATAATTTATGACATACCCCCCTGTGAAGATGCCAATAGAACAAGAACACTCCATCATAATAATTATAATTTCACTATCATAAAATCAAACATTTTAAGCTTAAACTACATTTATAAAAAGTTTTTCACAACTTTTTATTGAGCACTAAAAGAAAAAGAAATAAAAAAACACACTGCTGAAGAGACTACAGTACAACACACAACCTACCTGGTCTTAGTCAACCCAGCAACTGAACAGAGCAAGTGGAGCTATGCCTGTTGAAACATGTTTTGAACCAATAGCCACACTGTCTGTGAAAACTGCTTGTCCAGACAAGCTTGTAGGGTAGATGTTATTCTACAGTTTAATCAATACTTTTAATATATTCTACGTCACATAATTTGTAACATCCCTAAAACCCTAAAAAAAGGTATTTAAAAAAATAGGTCTATAAACAATAATACCTAGATTTATTGTTATTAAAACATAGCCTATCAAATTTAAACTTTTTATAATAAATAATAGGCTACTATTATTTATATATTTTATGTATAGTTACCTATGTAATGTAATTTTTCAACACAAAATTTTAATTAACTATTTATACTTTTTAACTAAATATTAGGCCTATTGCAAATTATCCTTTCTGCTTAGCCCCATTTTCAATAGTGATTGAGCGTTGTTTTGTTGTTACTTCAAAGGATTGTGGCACCTGAACCCCTTGAAGTAACAAGATGAAATATTTTTTGTTTTAAAGTACTCTATAGGGGCTTTCTATCCTGGCACTTTCAAATTTTTAACACATGTCCCACATGACTTTTTTGGGCTCTGAAAAAGCAATTTTTTAAAAATTTTCAAAATTCTAGCAATTTTTTTAGGTTGAAGGACTATCAGTAACAGTTCAATTTTTTTTCTGCACATACTACTCATACATAAGTGTAACAGAAAAAAATATTGGCCTGTTACTATAAATCCTTCATTATATTTTTTAAGCCCAATTTTCAAGAAAATCGGTTTAAAAAATAAAAATTTAAGCTTAAAAAACTTAAGCTTTAACTCAAATCTAATTTCGTCTAAACTAAAAGAAGTTCATTCTAAGCTTTCAAATGAGCCCTAGCTGCCATCCCTGCTAGTTCAAATAAACTTAATGCAGATTTTAGAAAAGAACCTCAAAATGGCATTTTTTGCTTGTTCGTGGTGTAAAAAATAGCCTATATCTCAAGGAGTAATTTTTTTTTAATATTAAAAAAAATTGTTTTGGAGTCTAAAAGATTGGTACAAATCACCTACCAAATTTCATCAAAATCAAAAATGGTGTGGCCAAGCCCATTTGTTGATTTAACATGGAATGACCCTACAGCACGTTATTAAGGACGGTTTATTTAATCATTTTAGTGTATACTTCTGCCAATAGATTGCAATGGTTTTTAAAAATACAATCTCTTTGCTCTATGATCTTAGGCATGTTGTCAAGTCAAGTTTAAAATCTATGGTTTATAGGTTTATTTTGTTTATTTCGTGAGTGAAAGTGTGTTTGCAGCATTATATTTTTAAACTGTATTGAATGTTTAAAGTGCCAATTTTATACTAATAAAATACTTTTATTGATAAGATTTAGAACGTGTGCATGTTTTTATGAAAAAGGGCCCGCCAGACTGATCAGAATAGTCTATGAAGGCTCAGTAGGCAAAGTGCAGGGCTCATTTTTGTCCTTTTTTTTCCTACTTTTCCTACTTTCCAGTTGGAAAAGTCCTACTTTTGAGAAAAAACTCATATTTTTCCTACTTTTGACCTCCAGAAGAAAGAAACCGTTTGGTTTGTAGAGGTTGAAGTGTGGATCCTCCTTTTTTGCTGGTAAGTTAGTGAAACAAAATATATAATAATGTGTCACGCTGTTTGAATACATTTGATTTATGCCTGAAAGCTTGTACAGTGTGTTTTTAAATACATTGGTTATAAAATTGTTTTTGGAGATAGTGTTATATATAATGCATTATTTCCAACTAAAATGGGCTAAATTAAAAGGCTATTCTTGTGTTACCCCATGGAAATGCTGCCGTTGAACGAGGATTCGCACAAACCTTAAACTATCTTGCTGACAACAGGACCTGTCTCTCTGAGGCATCCATCAGAGGCATACAGTCTGCCAAAGATGGTATTAAGCATTACCACTATCAGTGCCACACAGTAGCATTCACAAGTTACTTCAATAAGAAGGGACGTGGGATGCATGAGTCGTACTTGGCTAGACTCGAAGAAGAGACGAGAATTGAGGCTGAACGGAAGAAACAAGAGCAAGAAGATAAAGAGAAAATAAAAAGCCAAAGTGAAGAGTATCAAGCTTTGGAAAAGTTTGGGAAAAGAAATCGCAGGAAGCTAAAGAGGCAATGCAAAAAAAGAACCTGTTAGAAAAGCTTGAATCAGAAGCTAAAGAAGCTCAATATTACAAGACATTAGTGGCACAAGCAAATGGAAGTATTAATAATGCAATGAAAATCATTGATTGGAAAGGTTTGCAAATAGCTCAAACTATGCTAGAAACTCTGGGCAAAGGATTCTAAGAAAGTGACCTGCTTATGAGAAAATAAGAAACAAACAAAATTAAATTCAATAGAGAAAGACAACAATGTTGGACTACCTATGTACAATTCAATATGAATCAAAGAATCCCAAAAACAACTCAAAGAGTGATTCTTTTTTTTTTTTGCATATAACCTAAACATATAGTAAGAGATATACTTTATTTTTAGATGGAAGACAGTTTATTTTAACCTGTCATCTTTTGATGATAATGAACATCATTATTTTAATAATTATAATTAATATTAGGTTTCACCATCATTTCCAAATTTGGAATTGTAATGAAATGACAAAAGTAAAATAAATACTATACTAAAGAGAAAATAAATTAAGGGAGGTGGGATAAAAGGAGGATTGCGAGGGGTTGATGTTTGAGCATTCCTCCTCTCTTCTTTTATAAAATACTTTTTCTTATTTTTGCTACAGGCCCAGTAACATAAAAACATTGTTTTTAATTATTTATTTTATTTTGGCACTGAGGTGAATATAGTGTTTTTAACATGTCCTACTTTTTTAACAAATTTGTAGTTCTACTTTTCTTATATTTTCATCATAAGTCCTACTTTTCCTACTTTTTGACACCCAAAATATGCTATGAAACTGAAAGTGTTATGTTTGTTTTGTCACTTTATAATCTTATATTTTAGTATGTTTTCCTACTTTTTGACACCCAAAATATGCTATGATACTGAAAGTATTATGTTTGTTTTGTCTTTTTAACTTATTATATTTTAATATGTTTGTTTTGTATTTTTAATTTACTCTATACACCTGTGTTTTTTTTAGTAGGTGGATCTCTCAAATCATACTAATAGCCCATTTGAGCACGCAAATGGAGTGTCTCAAATGGGTATTATCTCATATTGAGATTTATTCTTTTTTTAATCTTAATTCAAATTTCTAATATTGTATATTGTTTTCTATTTTGTGTCCACCTGCTTATTCCAACATGTGGACTATTATAACTCTTCCCTATGAGGATTTTACTATTTTTTTAATATATTTCAAAATACCCGCCTTGGTGGCATAGTTAGTTAACATGCTAGTTTCATGTTGAGCTAGACTGCTGAGGACAGGAGATCGAGGTTCGAATTTCTCTCGGGGGAATTGGGGTGGTTTTTCCTAAATGGTTTTCCACTCTCCCTCCACGCAAATCCAGGATCAATTCCTCTATATTCAACCTTAGCAATTCCTAACCCATTAGCTTAGTTAGTACTTAAGCATATAACCTGAATGGGTAATAAGATGCGGTACTAAGTATCATCATTAATATTATTATTATTATTATTATTATTATTATCAGCATCATCTTTCAAGGCCCTAATGACCTCACTGTGTCGACAGGCCTCTAAACACTAATAATGTTTTTACTTTGGATGCACTAGATTCACCATCCCTCCATGCTTGTATTATATAAACAGCTCAAATTAGTGTAATGTAGAAATGTAAGAGCAGGATCAGAAGTCTTAATACTTTTACACACTAAATTCACATCTTTGATTTAAGATTTTTTCATGAATAATTTGTTAAATGGGATTGTTTGTGAACATATTTACGTAAATATGACAAAGTTAACACAACTTGGTGATTAACTCATCATATAGTTACCGAAACTTTGTTTTGTTTAAATAACTAAATCATAATAGCAAATCCAAATATAGTCCAGGAAAGATAGGGTTTAGGGTAAAAAAAAACTTCAATGGAAATGAATTTTTCACTATCGTGTTCAAAAAAATATGCATAGTGACACATCCAAAGCTCACACCAATTAATGCAAGGTAAACTGTCGCTATCTTGAAAAGATGGCAGTAAAAATAGGTTTTATAGTCTTATCTCGTAAATGGCTGCATTTATGTGAATCTTTCATAAGGACAAAGTGAAAGATGATAAATTTCTACGCATATTTAATCCCCATGTTTTTTTTGTTAAGGGAATCGTTACAAAGATCTCACCAATTATATTGACACCACCATGTAACAGATCTATGGAGATTTTTTGCATATAGTCCAGGAAAGATAAAGAAAAAAATAGCCAAACCCCCAAAAAACTGGAATATAAATTTGCAGAGTAACATAACCAAAGCTCACACCAATTAGTGCTAGGGACACCACAGCCATCTTTAAAAAAATTCGGAAAAAATAGGTTTTCTAGATTTATCTTGAAATTCTATTGGAATAAAATGTTCACTGTATTTAAAAATTTTAGGATTGGAAAAACAACATTAAATTTTGAAAAAAAGCGGTACTTGTTAGCAGATATTGTGGGAGGTGGCCTTTCAGGTGTTACAAAATATTTGACTGCATTAACTTTTGCTGTTAGTATTTTATGGGTCAGTGTCTCATGCTGTTTACAAGAGAATAACGTGACCATGGCATTTTCTCTTCCCAAAGCTATGTCTGCAGGAGTTTGGCTTAGAGAAGAGAACTGATCTATGAAAGAGGCCATATTTTTGTCATTTATTATTTTGCTTAATACCTTTCGCTTTCCTATTCCAAAAATTCTTGACGCGCAATCACAGCCAGTAAAGGCATGAATACAAACATCAAATCCAAGTTTTGTTTTACATCATATTTATCAAATGTTGATCTTTTAGGTTTAACTCGCTCAATATCAGTGTGGTAGTACAAGCAAAACTTGTTGGGCTTACAGTGGAACAACAATAGAATAAGGACATCAGTATCTTCTCCAATTACAGTTACATTATGCGTTTCACTTAGTTGTACAGCAGTTTTGGTAATCTCTGTGTCAGCATCCCTATATGCATAAATAACATTAATCCCTTTTAAATTAAGATGCTCGCCTATGAGAAACAGTATTCACTGCTTTTTGGTGTTATTGGTTAAGAAATTATCATTCCTTCAATGAATTGTATTTCGGGAAGAAAATTGACTGTGGGACTGATGCTTGTGCCTACTCTGTATTGGTGAGTACTGTCCTTTATGGATGGGCTACCTTCATAGCCTTGAAAAATCACTAAGCAATTGCCCTATTATCGAAAAGCAAAATCTGCATAAGGAGTAGCAATATCTGCATAGGTTGCTTTATTACGCCATTAGATACGGTGAAGAAAGGTGTCTCCATCAAATACATAATGGTGAGGGCCATCATGGGGCTTGTCTTGCAAAGTTTGCCTCTCGACATGCTGCGAAATACCATGTGCCAAAGGAGATTTGTCAGACTTTCGAAGCATCGTCCCTGATTCAAATAAGGAAGAGGGACATGCGGATAGCTCATATGTTAATGCTTTATCTAGGCTGAAGTTTCCAGTATTAGCTATCACTAGCATTCGGTGAAATAACATTCCTTATTCAATGCTCACTTCATTGCTTATTTTCACACTAGAATTAGATGAAAGTGTGCAAACTTTATCTGAGCGCTTTGTACGATATGTGAATACCTCCTTTCCTATCATTTCAGTTAATACACTTGATTTACCAAGAAAACCTGAAACACAAATAGAATAGTGATATATATATAATAGTTATAATATTGATTCTGATTCAAAATAACTATCATTACCAACAACACTTTCTAAATGTTAGCCTGTCATTGGGTTATTACAGTATAGTAATAATAAGTGACTTGTTTACATAAATACTTGAGTAAAAACAGTATCACACAAAAATCTCTGTGAGCAGTTACATGGTGTCATTATAGTAAGGAATATTGTTGTAGACATTTCCTTTAAAAAATAATATGGGGATAAAGTTTGTGTAAAATTTTATTATCTTTCACTTTGTACAATTGAAAAATTAACATACATGCAGCCATTTACAAGATAAATCTAGAAAACCTATTTTTGCCGTCATTTTGAAAGATGGCGGCGGTTTCCTTAGCACTAATTGGTGTGAACTTCTGGATATGTTATTCTGCACATTTTGTTGAATATGATGGTGAAAAACTCATATTTATTGCAGTTAGGGCTTTTTTTTCCTTATCTTTCTTGGACTAACACTGTTTATAAAGTCAATTATAATTGTGTTTAAAAAAGTCAAATTCACTACAGCATAGAACGGGCCAGTTTCAGCGTACTCATTCTGACTATGAATCTGGCCTTTAGTCCTAAATCTGAAATTTAGTGGTCAACTCAGGGTGTTCAGTGACCTGGAAAATAGGGACAAGTCAGGGAATCTGCTTGGTCAGGGAAAAACCAGGAAATTTTATCAAAATTCTGCAGTTTTTACATTTTACTAAAAAACAAAAAACACTACTTTTATTTACAAGAGGTGACCTGGCGGTCTAGGGGAATGGTGTCTGACTTATGTGCTGGGGTCCAGGGTTCAATCCTGGGGTCTGGGGTTCAATCCTCGATCCCGGCACAAATTTATCTGATTTGCCAAACCTTTACTTCAGCTCTCACAAGACTTGTATTAATCACAACTTGTGGATGTGTGGAATGCCAGGCCTCCACCGTGGTTCGGATTCCATGTTAAACTGTAGGTCCTCCATTTCATCTCACAATCACCCTACCATTACACATTAGCATAAGTGTGTACAGCCTGAGTGGATAGTAAGACGCGGTGCTAATAATAATATTTACAAGAGTCAAAATAACATTTTTCTTGCAGTTAATACGCAATGCAAATCTATTTTAACAAATCTGTCATAGTTGAGCATGCTATCTGTTCTTATTGAGGATACTAATCCCAATTCTTAAAGTAAACATGTGATTTGTGTGTGTCACCCCTCTCTTGCTTATCCTTAGCCAAAGTTGAGTCATAGATATACACGTGTGTAAGAATTGGATTACATTAAAGAAAGAATAAACTAAAAAAAGAATGTGCCTAGTAACAATTTTAAACTGTAATGGTGTAAGGCGATCTTTTAAATGCTCAAAATGATCTCACTGAAATCTAACATAGATTGTGCTACCCGATAGCCCATCGCTTTAGGCTGAAATCCTTTAACCCCTTCATTGAGTGACACAATTTCAGAACGTGCATGTGTTTAAAAATATTATTACGTGAAGTTGTGATCTTAATAAAATAATGTTTGTAATATATAGTGACTGGAAAAGTTGGAAATTAGGTCTAGAAAACCTGGGAATTTTTAAATATAGTTTGGCTGGACACCCTGTAAAACAACTTGTTATTTATTTAAAACCTGTTGGCATGTGCGCACAAACTGTCTAAAAATTTAATATTTTATCACCACCAGTACTTTATTTAAAACAAAACACCTATCTTATACATCATATTTATTTGTTAAAGAGAACAAAACAGAGTGCAAGGAAAGACATATGACACTCAGAATGAGTGTGGTGAGATGAACTAACATGAAAACGGTATAAGGGAGCAAGGGAGAAAGTATTTTGAGCAATTGTATGGCGAAAATTTGGAAAAATTAGCAGAAAATAGGGAAAATGTTATAAGGAGTGAAATAAATAACGAGGCTGAGGTGTTCAAAGCTATGAAAATGTTAAAGAAAGGCAAAGCTGCAGGTGTAGATGGGATCACAAGTGAAATGCTTAAGTGTGGGGGCATGGTATTACTTGCCAGATTGTGTGAGTTATATGTGTGTGCTGGGATTGCGAACATTCCTAATGACTGGAAGAATGCCGTTATTGTTCCTTTGTATAAAGGCAAAGGCAGTAAGACTGAATGTAAGAACTATACGGCAATTAGTTTGTTGAGTATTTCAGGCAAAGTTTTTGGGATAGTTTTAATTGAGAGAGTGCATGAAAGAACTGTGGGCAAGATTTGTGGTGTACAATGTGGTTTTATTTCAGGTAGAGGTGCATGGACCAGATACTTACATTGCAACAAGTGATTGAGAAATGTATAGCATTAAGAACGAAAGTTAATTGTGCATTTGTTGATCTGGAGAAAGCGTACGATTGGGTGAATAGGAGTATGTTATGGAATGTTCTAAGAGTATGGTGCGATTGCATGGTTAGTAAATGCACTTAAGGTGGTGTATGATTGAAGTAGTGTGCATTAGGGTGGATGGAGCTTTGAACGAATGGTTTAACATTAAACAGAGCACTTAATCACTTTATTAAACTTATGGGAGATGTTAACCTACTAATTAAAATTTTATAATTTATTTGCAACACAGTTGAACTTTAAACTTTGGTTTGTCCTCAATTTATTGTATCCAAGTTTTGCAACTCAATTTTAATATGTTAAACGTGTATTTTAGACTTTTCATCAACCTATATTCTAATTCAGTTGATGATGTTATATCAATTTATTGAAATTTTTTATATATGACAATGTGTTGCTCATTAGAAGCAAATTATAATCAATCTTTTTGAATTTTAATGTCACTTAATTCATCTACAAATTTTGAAACTATCTAATTCCTTATATTAAAAATTTTGAAATTTTTTTAGAGTTATTTCCTGAGCTTTCTATCTAAGTCTTAACTTAAATTATCACCACTCCTTCTTTTAAACTACTTTATAATGTTTTCTAAAATGTTACTAAACAGAGTGTTAGTTAAGGTTGTGTTATGTCTCCATAGTTTAATGTTTTCATGGATAATTGTATGAGGGATGTTTGTGAGGGCGCGGTTGGTGTAAAATTGGGCAATGTGAATGTAAGAGTGCTGTTATAAGCAGATGATACTGTATGAATGGCTTAGAAGGAAATTGACTTGCAGAGTGCTATAATTGTTTGAGTGTGGCGACAGACAAAATGGATCTTCGTATAAATTTCTCCAAAACTAAGGTATTAGTTTTTGATAAGAACGGATCAGGATATGATTGCCAACTTAGGATAAATGGAAAACTGTTAGAACAATTGAATGATTTTGTGTGGCTGGGCAGAGTGTTTTGTAAAAATGGAAAGATAGATCATGAAATTGACAGATGGATGAATGCATCTTGGGGAGAAATTGGATGTATGTGAACTATTGCAAAGAATGAGGTAATATCAAAAAAGGCAAAGATGGTAGTACATAAAGGTATGTTGGCGCCAACATTATTTTACGGATGTGAAGCGTGTGTTTGTCAGGAGAAACAAAAGAGCATGTTGAATGTGGTTGTAGTGAGATATCTAAGAAATGCCCATGGAAAAACTCATTTGGATATAGTTGGTAATGAATGGGGGCTAAAGGAGTGTGGTTTGAAAGGGAATCCAATAGGTTAGTGGGAAAGAAGTGTCTTATGGTGGTTTGGGCATATTGAGAGGATGAGAATGCATCGAGTGACAAAATAAATAAATGATTGTAAAGTGTATGGATCAAAAGGAAGGGGAAGGCAATGTAAGACGTAGCTAAATTTTGTTGATGAATATGTGAAAAAGAGAAACATTAAGAGTTTTAAGATTAAAAGAGCAGGTGTGACTTAATTTATGGATGGTGTTGAAGCAAAGCAAGTATTTAATGATAGGAAAGTGTGGAGAAAGTTAGTGAGAATGGCTTAAGTACGAAGTTGTTTTTGACCTATATTCAATTTCTTGCTTACCCCGTAAGGGAATAGTGTGATTAGCTATGTATGTACAGTCTGTCGAGGTTGAAAGGTAGCAACTTATTGGCTCAGACCTCGCAGTATGGCATACTCCCACAAATGATTGTCAAACAATTTGTATAGCTACGCCCAAGGCAAAAGTTAGAGAAGGCCTCGGGTCTTTAAATAATTTCTTGACTGTTGCTAAGGAGGAATGGGAGAGGGGTAAGGTTTTTTTTATGATACCCAAATGGCTTTATTTACTAAATTAAATTTACTTTTTGGTTCTCTTCCTAAAAAATCAATTATTTGTTACATACTTAATAAATTATGTTTACTTTCATTAACATAGGGCTGGCTTTTTATTCAGCTGTAAAATTTTTGATCACGTCACACGTTATTTTGGCAGTACTACCCACATGTATTGTTTTTACAGGGTAACATAAAGCAAGTCTTCCCCTTTTCAGAATCTTAATTACAGTAAATAGCTAATTATACATTTATTAATGATTAAATATTATATTCTACAAATGTAACGCCAATAACAATTCAACTCTGAAAGATATTAAATTTATTTATATTATTTATAAACTGATAATATATAATTTAAGGATACTAATTCTGATTTAAAATTGTTTTTATTATATCTTGGTGAACAAAAAATCCTATCCATAGGACATATTTTAGTTTTAAAAGTGAATTTTCTGTTTTTTTCAAAGTAATTATGAATGTCTAACTTTCTGGGACAAAAGTTCGATTCCATACTTTATGTAATTTTACTGTTCGTAGTGGCCACAATATAACTATTAGTATTAGTTATTGAAAAGAATTATAGTTTATTAAGATTTACTTTGATTATCATTTTCTAATAGATTTTATGTATAATGTACTCTTTTTATACCTAAACAATTCTGAAAATCCATAGTTTATTAAGATTTACTTTGATTATCATTTTCTAATAAATTTAATGTATGTAAACTCTGTTTTTTTGTCAAATCTCTATTTTTATTTTTACCTAATCAATTCTGAAAATCCAAACAATCAAACTGGCCATGTCGTAGGCAAGTATTAATATAGTATCATAGTGAGGAGGCTTTAAACACTGAAAAGCAAGAAGAAATACTGTAATTGGTTTACGAGCTTAAAAACACTTAAATAAAATCACTGCTTTTTTAAGGTTTAGAATGTAAATATCTTCAAATAAAAAAAATAGTGTAGTTCTGTACTATTTTTATTATTTTCAGTCGGTTGCCTAAGATACCTGGAATTGCTTAACTGACTGCGGTGCTTTAATTGATATTCCCTAGTATATCTGCCAAGGGAGGATCTAGCATACAAACATTTATGTGTTGGGGTTAGAGTTTCCGGTCAAGATCTGGCTGGATTTATTCTTATCTCTAACCTAGACTCTCTGAAACCACTTAACCGGTTGCAGTGCAGTTTTTTTTTCTTTTATACAAGACATATATTATCCAGACAGGTTTTAACATTATATGAGCATAATCAGGTGTGAATCCTGGTGAAGGATCAGCCAGTTATTTGCAAATATCTACAGAACCACTTACCCGATTGCGATGTAGTTTTAGTTATCCTGTATAATTTTTATTCAGGCAGTTTTCGTATGATATAATCAGATGTTTTGGTATGAGACCTGGTGAGGGCCATCCGGATGTTGTATATATCTCTAGAACCTCTTAAACCGATTGCGATGTGGTATTTCTCATTCTGTAAGTTATATATCCAGATATATTTTAATTTGATATCAGGTGTAGTGGTGTGAGACTCGCTTAAGCTCCAACTGAATATCTTTTTTTCTTGTCTAATATTTCTGGTGGTGACCTGGTGGTCTAGGGGTAAGGTGTCAGACTTCTGTGCTGGGGGTCCGGGGTTCAATCCTTGATCCCGGCACAGATTTTTTCTGATTGCCAAACCCTTCCTTCACCTCTGACAAGATGTGTATTAATCACAACTTGTGAATGTGAGGAATGCCAGGCCTCCACCGTGGTTCGGATTCCACGTTAAACTGTAGGTCCTCCATTTCATCTCACAATCACCCTACCATTACACATTAGCGTAAGTGCGTATAACCCGAACGGGTAGTAAGACGCGGTGCTAATAATAATATTTCTGGTACAGTTTAGTTGATTGTTGTGTAGCTATCTATATTTGTAGGAATTTCATCCATTCAATTGTAAATTGTAGATTAGGATAGGGAGATTGTGTCTATTAGTGGTTGTAGAAGAAAATAATTTTTGGAAAGCTAATTTTCGTTGGAAAATCTTCTATAGGCTCTCCTTGATCTCTGGAAAAAATATCACCTAAAATCCACTGTGGGGAATGTGTCACCATCTTGGAAGAATGGTGGATGAAATCTGTTTCTTATTTATCTCATAAACTGTTGCTATCATGAGAAAATTACAACCGAGCACAAGAAATATATTTAAAATCTTTATAAAAATGGTCTCTTCAATCCTATTTTAATATATTTAACAGTTAAAACGTTCTGTTTAGTTCTGAAACAAGAATATCATAAAAAACCTTAATATGAACTTTTTTCTAGTGGTATTCCTCCCATTAGCATCTCCTCTATAATTTTTGGGTAATACAGTATCGCCACATATATATTCAATCAAGCCAAATAAAATTACTCATTTTTTTTTATTTATTTTTTATAGTGGGAGTGTCTTCCTAGCTATTAGCGTTTGTTCTAGCCCGATGGATTAATGCTATGCTGTGAACACTGAAGCAACTGAAGCAATAAAAATACCTTTGCTGGGGTTTCATGTGAGTCTTCTGAACAACATACAGACTTGTCAAGATCATGCCAGATTCGTGAAAGTGTTTATGCAAATAAATTCACTTATTGGACAAGACTCCACTCTCCATTCAATCAACTAGATCAGGGCTATTCAATTGGCGGCCTGCGGACCACATCTGGCCCACCAAGCCCCATAGATTGGCCCGCGGATTGAAAGTCCATATGTGTCCCCCACTTTAGAACCAATATCTCTACCTACAAGCTCCACCACATAACGGCTGAGCTATATAACGTATTCTTGCTCTTCTCCCCTCCAACAGTAGGCGATTTCTCACAGTTGATAATTGCCTGGCTTATCGTTCGTGTGTTATTTTTAGTAATAGTTGAGGGCTTTACTTGTAATTAGCTTGTAATTAGTCTTATTGTATTTTTCCCATCATGGTTTTTATTTTAATAATGATTATTTATATTTAAATGATTTTGATATGATATACTTTTTCTTATATACTAAGCCTAGTCCTATTCTGACTTTTATATTATTTTAATATCATTAAAATATATAAATATTATATATAATATCAAATTGTTTTATTCCAACGCCCCCCTCATCCCTTTTAAACTACAAAAGTATAATATAATAACGTTACAAATTACTGCCAGATTGAATCTGTGGCCCGCTAAATATTATGATTTTTTGAAGTGGCCCGCTTGGATAACTAACCGAATAGGCCTGGACTAGATGACCTCCTTGTGTCATTATTGTCAGGACTGGTTGCTAATAATAGTAGTTTAAATTGTGATATGGCCAAACAAGTGGGAGAAGCTCCCATCAAGACAGTTATGTGAAAAAAAATTCTAGAATGTCACTCTTAAATGTAAAGCGCAAGTATTCACTTTTGCTAACATGAGGAAAACTGTACTATTTGCAGGAGAACCTGTTGCAGTAAACCCAAATCAGCTATTCCATAGGATTGTTTGTGTTGTGAAGACAGAACTATAATTCAAGGAGTGTATACATTATGAACTAGCTCCTATTTCACAAGCATTATTTGGCAATTATTCTCCACAAGGGCACAAAATCAAAATTGAGGCTCGTGATTGAACAAATGTGTGGGAGCAGTAGTTACCTGAAAATCCTAGATTTGTGCTTGATGGTGGCAACCTTCTACACAGTGTGCCAAGGCCACGACCTGCATCTTATTGTTAAATATGTGGAATTTATTTGAATTATGTTAGGAATAATAATGGAGAAGATGTAATTTCTGTCTTTGGTGGATATCAGTCCAGCACTAAGGATGCAGCACACACAATGCTTGCCACTGATAAATCAACCAATACCTACACAAATGTTATTGTTGCCAATCATCAATTTCTGTCTAATGCAGCAAATAAGTCTAGTTTTCTGAAGCTACTTGGAACTACCTATGCCAAGCAAATTATACTGTGATCCATGCTTATACAGATACACTGATAGTAGATACAGCTTTAGAAGAAGCAAAGAAAGGGCGTAACTCATTTGTGGTGGGAAAAGACACAGACCTATCTAAACTCATTGCCGTCCTGGCTTGTACAAGTGAGGAGGTGCATATGTTATTCCCAGGCATCTCAAATACACAGAAATTTTTTATACCAGCTCTAAGATGCAGCAAGGCCTGGGAAACATGAAAAATCATATCCTGGTCATACATGTCATGATAGGCTGTGATATAATGTCTGGACTGTACAAAAAGGGACATATAACTGTTTTTAATAAACTCAAATATGACACTTAACTGCAATCTGTTGTAAGTACATTCAATGACCCAGCAGCGTTACAAGATGAAATAACAGCTGCAGGTGAGGTATTATTAACCTCATTAAATGGTGGTAAGCTTGAAGATGGTCTGGATGACTAGATTCAAAAAGTACATGCAGTAAGTCATCAAGAAACCTCTCAACTATGTACTAGATCTCTCATCCCTCCCACCAAGTTCAGCAGCAGCTCGACAGCATAGCTTACGAGTCTTATCAAGTTCAGTTATGGAATGGTAATCACCTCCCGGACAAGAAATGGGTGTGGAAGGTAGAACATGAAAATGTCAACCAGTTAAAACAACTCTTCCCCCAGCACTGGACTATTTGCTCCATCTTGTGTGCTGCAATTGTAAAGCTGGCTGTGAAAGGAATTGCGATTGCAGAAAAAGTGGTCTTCATTGCTCAACAATGTGTGGTGCATATGCTGGTGAGTCTTGCACCACTAGATTGGAAATCGACGTTGACAATGACCTTGACACGGTTGAATGTGTTGATGAAGAATGACGCCCATGATTAACTGGAGAGCTTTGATAACACAAGAAGAAAAATAGTTAAAATTTCCCCAATCCAATCAACCCAAAACGATGACTCTTGGCTAAGAAGCTGATGACAATGAATATATCATGAATTAATAGTGCACTCATAAACTTCATGTGCGTATTAAAAGTGGGTTTGTACTGTAACTATAGTATTGTACACCATCAAAATTTATTTTACTAATATGCCAAATATTAATCAATTTGCATTCTTGTAAACCTGGGAATTATTCAGAATTTCTCCGTTTTAGCTACAATTATGAAGAAAATCACATGTTGCACATAATTTAGACTATTTGCACATTATTGGTGTATATATAATTAACCGTAACTTTTTACTCTACAATATGGGGAAAAATTAAAAGGATTGTTTTTATAGAGAATTTAAATATCTTTATTTTTTCTCTCTTGTATTCTTCTCATAAAAACAAGGCCTACAAGATAAATAAGAAAAATCTCTTTTGTCCACAATTTTTACAAGATGGCAGCATGCTCCCCATGGTCAATTTCATGTGATTTTTTTTCCAGAGATAAAGGAGACCCGATTTTTGATCAAAAATTAGCTTTCCAAAAATTATTTCCCTTTAGCCACATAATATGCCTATAATGTATATCAATAGGATTAGGCTGAGTGTCCCCCGTGAAGTAGCGTTCTCACAAGCGATGACGTAATTTTTACGGTTTGCAGCAAGGTGTAATGAATTAGTCAGGTGGTAATGGAGTCAGTTTGAAGCCAAGATTCTAGTGGAAGTTTAAGTTCTGGCATTGGAGTTTGTCTCCAGATGATGTTTTGTTAGGCCTGAAAATGAAAAGTTTTGCGTCCATAATCTGAAGATAGTAAAAAAAAAAATATTTGAATGATCATATTTTTAAAACCAA
>CABFWB010002816.1:0-95818 GCA_902151455.1 Timema bartmani
GTTTTTGTGGGTATAATTCAGGTGGATACAATTCAGGATTTTCACAAAAGCAGTTTATTACAAAACTGTCGGAATGGATATCATACCGAGTAGATACAATTCAGTTCCCTCAGGGAGGATAGGAGGGAGAAAGGAAGAGAGAAAAGGGCTGTAAGGAAGGGACAGAACGGGGACTCTGCCAGTCATCTGTAGAACTAGAGATATTTTTATTTATTTATTTATTTATTTATTTACACTATTTATCCCGATTCCTAGCATGTAGCTCGGGACCTAGATCTACATCTTGAATTAACATTTCATATTTTAGCTATGGTCTTTTTTTTTTATTAATACAATAATAAATTTAGAGTAAGCACCTAAATCTAAAAGTCCTATTTGTCCTTCTTTCCTATATCTAACCTACTAGTTGGTCTGCCCCGGGTATATTACACTCCCGGTAACCCACCCCGCTGGGTGTCCCACCGCACTCTGGATCTAATAGTCCCCAGATCGACGAGAAGCCCAGTGGGGGCGGGCTTCTCCCTCTCCGCCACCTGGAGAGGCGCCCTACCGGAGATTTTGTTCCACTTACTACCCAAAATATCACCACCTATGGACTTACAACTAACTTAACCTAAAGATTTATAAAAATAATTAATACTAGCTTAACCTAAGTACAAGTCCTTCTTATAGTTGGCTGCAGGGTCTTTCAGTTGTTATCGCCGATCCATTTTCTGAACTGAGAGCAGCCATCCGATGGATCGGTGGACGGACCAGATTCCCGACAGTTCAAGCCCAGAATCACACACTTGTCGCCAAGTGGGCTGGAACTAGAGACATAAATAATGGCTCTAGCGGAGGAAGCGGCAACTAGCGGGCCGGCTTGCCTTCATTTATTTTTTCTTGGGCGTGGCTTCCTTCTCGAGCCGGCAGCAGAATGACGGCTCCACTTAGTCTATGGGATTGTGTGTTGGAGAGTGGTCAGTGATCATGATGCCAGAGTTTGAGTCCGATGGGGCAGAAGGTAAGTGTTTACCCCATTTGTTTGTAGCTGTTTTATGTAACTCGTTACAGACTTATATTCACCACTGGAGTGTTATGGTTAGCTTTTAAGAGAAAAATGTGTTTATACATGTTGCTATTAAAAATCAGGATAAAAGGCAATTTTCTTAATAAAAAAAGGAAGAATTTCTGTGTCCCCAAAATGGGATAGTCCCGATTAATCGGGACGTGTGGTCTCCCTAATAAGGAGCAATTGAGATTTAAAGGAGGAGGGAAAAATGCAGAATAATTTTGAAGGAAATAAGCTGTTCTGGAAGTGGTTAAAGAGAACAAAACAAGGGGTGGCATTCAGAATGAACGTGGGGCGGGTGGAGGAGGGGTGATCTGGGGTGAAAACATTATAAGAGAGCGACGGAGTGAGTATTTTGACCAAATGTATGGTGAAAATATATAGAGAGAATCAGAAAATAGGATAAATTATACTATATTATGAGTGGAAATATTAACGGGGCTGGGGTGTTAAAAGCTATAAAAGTGTTAAAGAATGCTAAAGCTGCGGGTGTAGATGAGATCACAAATTAAATGATTAAATGTGGGGGCATGATACTACTTGTCAAATTGTGTTGTGAGATGTTCAAAGTCTGTGCTGGGATTTTGAATGTTCCTAATGAATGGAAGAATGCTTTCATTGTTCCTTTTTACAAAGACAAAGGCAGTAAGAGTGAATGTAAGGATTATATGGCAGTTTTTTGAGTATTCCAGGCAAAGTGTTTGACAGTTTTATTTGATGAGATGCTTGAAAATCTGCAGGTTTAGGGTGTGCAATGGGGTTCCATGCCAGGTAGAGGTTGCATGGACCAGATATTTGCATTGCAACAAGTGATTGAGAAATGTATGGCAATAAGAAAGAAAGTTTATTGTGCATTCGTTGATCTGGAGAAAACATATAATCAGGGTATAGGGGTATGTTATGGAATGTTCTGAGAGAATATGATATGGATACATAGTTAGTAAATTCAATTATGGCAGTGTATGATGGAAGTAAAAGGTGTGCTAGGGTGGATGAAGTTTTGAGCGAATGGTTTGACATTGAACAGGGTGTTAGACAAGGTTGTGTTGTTTCTTCATGGTTGTTTAATGAATTCATAAGTAAGTGTTTCAGGGATGCTTGTGAGGACGCGGTTGGTGTACAAATGGATAATGTGAATGTGAGAGCACAGCTAAATGCAGATGATGCCGTATTAATAGCTGAGAATGAATCTTCGTATAAATGAAAAACTGTTAAAACAAGTGAATGATTTTGTGTATCTGGGCAGAATGTTCTGTAAAAATAGAAGTATGGATTGTTAAATTGACAGATGGGTTAGAGAATTTCGGAAAGTAATTGGCTATATCTGGACAATTTCAAAGAATGAAGTAGTATCGAAAGAGGCAAAGATGGTATTATATAAAACTGTGTTAGTGCCAACGTTTTATGGATGTGAAGTGTGGGTTTGTCTAGAGAAACACAAGAGCAAGGTGAATGCGGTTGAAAGGAGATATCTAAGAAATGTAAATGGGAAAAATTGTGTGGATAGAGTCAATAATGAATGGGTGCTGAAGGAGCATGGTTTAAAAGAGACTCTTAATAGGTCATTATGAAAGAAGCATCTTACGTTGGTTTGGGCGTGTTGAGAGGATGAGTATTGATCTAGTGACAAAGCAAATATATAAGGTCGATTTTGTGAATCAAAAGGAAGGGGTAGGCCATGTAAGACGTGGCTAATTTTTTTTAGATGAATATGGGAAATAGAGAAACATTGCGAGGTTTAAAAAAAAAGAGCATGTATGACTCGGTGTATGAATGTTGTTGAAGCGAAGGGAGTATGCAAATATAGGTTAGTTTGAAGAAATTAAGTGTGGATGGGTCAAATACGGAGTTTTTTTTTAGCTCTGTGCACAGTTTCTTGTTATCCTGTAAGGGAACAACATAGTATGTATGTATTTATGCATGTATGTTTCAACTTTAGTGTTCTCTATCTATGTATAGCATAACATTACAATATAAAATAGTATTTAACTTTAATGTAATAATTACAATAGAAACTAATAATTCAAACCCCTTTGGTGGTCCAATAGTCTAAATCGTCACTATGGCAATAGACTAGACTGCCATTGACAGGGATATCAAGGTTCGAATATTGCTCGGTTGACCCTCCTCCTTATCACATTACAATTATTAACATACACCACTCCCCGGATATAACGTGGGTTTCAGGGTAGGGGTCCGACTCAAGTTATAAGACAACCACGTTATAACTTATGACCCAATTATTTTCTAAAATAATGATTGTATAATAGATTTAAAAACTATTCAAATATTTCACTACTGAGTATGATAATCATGGCAACCTCAAATACAAGTAGGTTACGAAGAAAGTTAATGATGAGACAAATAAAGTTTAATACACATTGTACTTAAGCAACATATTGTATGTAGAAACAATATTTTTTTTAATTCTTTTAGTTTCACCTAAAAGAAAGGCTATAACTCACCATAAAATATTCAACAAATCTATCTGATTAAAGTTCCAATAAATTTTGGTTGGTTTTTTATGGAAGAATATTTTTTTGAATATTGCAATTTTAGTGAAACAAATTGCATAACCCATATCTTTCAGAAAGAAAGGCCAGTGGTGTATTTGAATCTACAGTATACGGGTCAGTCTCAAATTGAGGGACAATACATGTCTCCTGCATATATAAATATTTTGTTATTTTTAAAAACAAGCAACAAAACTATTTTTTTTTGTAGTAAAAAGTGTATAAAACTTGATATAAATGTAACATTAGCAATGCTAGCTAATTTACAATAATACTATCCGCCCCAAATAAGCAATACTTATAGACATCCTGCAATATCAAAGATTTACAACACCTTACTATGTCTAAAATATGTGCTTTACTCACTCATTGTATCTTCTGGCTTAGCACGAGTTTCATGACAGACAAGTTCGCACCGAATTCTATGATGAAGTGAAGACTTACAAAGCTATGAAAGGTGCATTGAAGAGTCACTTCAATGAGGTGATCTATACCTACGCTGATTGGCCTAGCCGGCCGATAGACGAACCTCACGCGATCTTAATTGCCAACTCACCAGAGTTCCAGTCTACGTGTCTATGTGACGTGTCAAGATGATGACGGTTGTTAACAAGAGAACCTTGCTGCTAGCACGTGTTCACAACATGGCATTATACTATTAATATGAAGATTTCCCCCCTTATTCCCATAAACTAGACCTATATACAGCTGGTGCTCAGCTAACATGGTGGACTATTAAATCCGACACTTCCACGAGAAGTCCTGGTCTGGACTTAGACATAATCGCTCCAGGATGACAGAATAAACTCTTTATATTTTGTTAAATATTTAAATATAAACAACCTATTATGGGTTTGGGTGTTTGAACACTCAGTTCACTATGTGATTAAAATCGTTCAGTGTAGGCGTCGGTAATTTCTCACTAGAAGATTTATTTTGGAAAGTAAAATTGTTTTATGGAACACTTAATGTTTCCTTTTGCCGCTTGGGCACTAGTCTCTTTGTAATATTTAGATTTATTAGTAAGCAGCCACTTTTTTCTCTTTTTTTGCTTGGAATATTTAGTTTAGATATAAATCTCATTGCACGTCTTGTGGTTACCAATAATTGTTTAAACTTTAAAATTTGATAATGTTTAAGTTAAAGATAAAAAATTGTTGACATATTTTGTTTGAAAAAATTATAATAGTAATTTATTTTTTGTTGGTTTATAAGTTATAGCTTTAACAATAGCCAATTCATTTAGTGATAAATTACCAGTATTCAAATGTAATATTGCTTTGTTTTTCTATTATAATGTTAAATATTAACAAGTCGGAATATTCTCGATTACTTCAAAGGGGATGAGATTAATTAATACTCCCAAAGAAGTTTGAGTTATGTCGGGAAGTCAAACCTTTGTGTAAATTATTCTGATCAGAATTGATATTTGAATTTAAATTTAATATTACAATTTAACTATTTAGTTGGCATTCACAATGGTGATTCAGCCGCTTTGTTAACCAAGTAGACGAGCTCTTTAAGCTCTTTAATATTATATTAACGATTTTTTATTATTATTGGGTCTCTTCCAGACAAGTTCATACAAATAAATAATTTATGTTATTACTTGCTTGTTTTAAACTTAGTCTTCGTCAAGGACTACTATTATTTTGGGATTGTGAAATATATCCTCAAATGTACTGCGCAAGCGCAGTTCTGCCATGTTTATATGTTTTTCAACACTCTCCAGTTTGCCTTATGAGGCCATGTATTATTTATTTACCTCTGTTGTCATACCTTGAATAAATAATTCAATTTTTTCTTAGACTTGCAAATGTTCCTATTTTTGTTACTTTAAATTCCTTATAGATTCTGTCCACCCTCTTACGGGCTATTGTGGCCTCTAGTGGTTAGAGATTGAGGTGGGGAACGGTACAGAAACATTTAAATATAGTAATATTAAAAACAAATTAGACCAAATGATTATAAAACGTTCCTTTCATCACCTTGCTGTCATCACCTCTGAATTTTGAAGTACTATACAAAAATAAAGAAAAAGAATAAAAAATATATAACCATGATGAAATATTCCCGTAATATAGTTATTTTCGTTCGAATAATCCATTTTAGTAAATTATTCATGAATTTAGACATTTTAATTAGTGTTTGTTTGTCCCCAAGTAACACACTGGACAAACATGATATTTTGAATTTGGCGGTAAAAGCTTCAAGAATGCTTTTGAGCATCTGATAAGTGAATGTTATTTTTGATTGTGCATTCCCAAATGGAGGTATTACATAAACCAATTAGTATTGAAAAACAGGAAAATTCTAGCTGTGAGGTAATAGTAGTTTTAGAGAAGGTTTTGAAAAGCCTTAGTTAAAGGAACGATGAAAATTTTATTTTTTTTAGTGTAAAGAGCTATTAAATAGATGTGATGACAGTCAATCAGTGAAGAGGTTTCAGATAGCTGTATCTACATTTTATAATGTTGCTGTCAAATATTTAACTTCTTGGCTTGATGTACTGCCTGGATTTTCCACAGTTTCATGGATGTTGCTTAAAGAGTCACCAAATTGGTCAGCAGTTGAAAACGCTGTAAAATGGTTGAAAGATAAAGATATTGATGTAAATGGCAGTTAATTATTTGATGAAATAGTTTATATTAAGGCATTTGTACACAATAAAATTGAAACTAACAGGGAAGACTGGGATGAAATAGGTAATTGGCTCATGAAATTTTTTTTCAATGCTTGCCATACTGATGGGCAGTTAAATGAATCCCTTACCATAGCCCGATATTTCTTTTCAATCCCACCACACATTGCCAACATAGGAGTTTTCAGTCTCATGTCTTCACAGTGGACAGATGAGAGAAATAGGTTTAATACCAGGAGAATTAAGTGTTTATTATCACTTGTTTCAATTTAAGGAAGTTTAGTTGCAGTAACTTTTATTTCTATTTACTTGAGAAAGCCGACTTATTGAAAGCAATAGGGAATTCAGATAAATATGACTGGAATAAGGATAATCAACTTAAGTAATTTTTTATGACATACTGACTAGGCCAGGGGTTGGCAACTTTATTTGGGCAAAGAGCCACATTTTTGCATTTTAGAAAATTTGTGACACTCAAAGAGCCACTCACACATTTTACTTATATGATTGATTGCTAAGTGTTATTAAAACATGCATTTGTTATAGAATACATCACATTTATTTAAGCTTAATCCTACACCAACTGCTTTCATTATAATTTTTATACTAGGCCGGTAGGTACGTAATTGATTCTATTTTTGGCTCTGGCTTTGGATTTTTATGACACAACCAAACAAATTAATGTGAAATCTGACCCTGCATTTCGTTACATAACTGAGTGATATCTGGTGCGTGGTTAGTAATTTTTAGTTTTAGGCAAGATTCAAGACTCTAGTCATGAAGGATGCTCCTTAGTTAATTTTTGATCAAGTTCATATTGGAGAATGTTTGCTCACAATAATATGTTGAACCAAAGATGATCAAACCTCCCAGTGCGTATATTTTAACAGGCAATCCGACTCTGGCAGATTGTTCCAACTGTCAAATATCACTTAATTAAGCCATTGTAATCTTGATAATTTAGACCATTTATGTTGGGCAGCTTTGTCGTCTTTCTAGACTTTCCAGAGATGCATCTAGAGTCTTAAATTTGTTACTCCACAACTCTTTTAATTTGAGATCCAATAACTGGAGCTAAAAACCAGCTTAGATTACAATGCCAGTAAATGCTGAATGTTGAAGATGATCTATTTCTAATTCCAATGGATTTATTAAAAACGACAGAGTAGATTTATAATTTTTTAACTCCTCAAATAGTTTTTTGAATGATTCACTCATTTGTTTGACTGAATCTGTGAAAAATTCGTAATCAATGACACAATGTGTGTACTCTTAATATTTCTTTAGTTGCGTGAAGTGAGTGAGGTTTTTTCATTGCAAGTTCATATGGAACAAAATAAGTTTTTTCTCAAAATAAATAACTTTTTCCAAAAGAGAAAATGCTATGTTTCCTTGCTCTTGTAGCTTCACATTGAGTTTGTTTAGGTGTGCTGTCAAATCTACCATAAAATAAAATCTCTTAAGCCAAAGAGCATCAGACAGTTTGGGATAATGCAGGCTGTTATCGTTTAAAAACTTTTTTTTCAGTAAAGCAGGATGAAAATCAACTAAGCACCTCACCTCTTGAAAGCCAACACATTTTATTATGAAGGTCAGAATATTGGCAATCTACTTCACACAGAAATTCTTAGAACTGCCGATGGTTAAGTCCTTTAGCCATTATATTGTTGACAATCTTCTCAACTAAATCCATCACTTTGCATGTTTCTTCAGGGAGCGTTTGGGCACATAAAGCCTCTTGATGGATGATGCAGTGAAAGGAAAATACATCGTGGTCAATATACTCTCCAAACAAAGTTACAAGCCCTTTATGTTTTCCTGTCATGCTTGGCACTCCATCTGTAGCAATGGATATAATTTGATTTAAATCTATATTATCATTTTTTAAACATCTTACTACAGCCTCTGTTATGTCTTCACCACGGGTCTGACCTTTCAAAGGTATCAAAGCAATCAAGTCTTCCTGAGGGCCTGTAAAAGTACTGTATCTGCCCAGAAGACACAGTTGTGCTGTATCATTTATATCACAAGACTCGGCCAGTGCTATGGAAAAAAATTGTGCCTGAAGTTAGGTCTTTAGTTTGCTGGGAGGTAACATTTTCAGCCATGGTTCGATCCCGCACAGTTTTAGCAGACAAAGATGTATATTTGATTTTTCATATGATTTCATTTTTTAAATCAAGAAAAAGTTCTTCAGACAACTTAATAAAGCATTCTTTCAAAGATTCACCGTCTCAAGCGTTTTCCCCGCTGATACAAAACTCACTGAAGTAACAACGTTTGATGAATTAATCCAGTTCTTGAACATTGATGTTGATTGTTGCATTTGGGACTTAAGTTCATGCACTGCTTTTGCTCTCGCATCATCCTCTGGATAGGTATCAGCAAATTTTTTATGCTTCGTAGTAAAATGTCTTTCAATGTTAAACGTTTTATTAATTGACATCTTTTCTTTGCAAATAATACACGCCGTGAATCCATCCGAATTTAGTACAAACGCAAAATTTTTTAGTCCACTCTGGCCTAAATTCATGATTTTCGTCACTCAGTTTTCTTTGTAGCCATTTTAAAGATTAATCACTTGACTTGATTGACACCTAACCACAATCACAAAGCAACAACAACAAAACAAAACACCAATACGACGCGCGCGTTGTTCGACACAATCACAAAGCAAAAACTCAGCCGATTAACTCTGGTGGGATAGGAAAGGGTAACAAAACAAAACACCAACGCAACGACACGACGTGTGCGATGTTCGACACTTTTTTGATGGAATAGATAGAACCAGTTGCGCGGATTTTTTTCTGTTTACCAAATGTGTATTTTTGTTTAAAAACTAACATTTATTGAACCTTGTAGAGAAGAGCCACAAAAATGGGTCAAAGAGCTGTGTGCGGCCCCCGGGCCACAGGTTGCTGATCCCTGAACTAGGTTATGTTTTGCCACAATAATTATTAATTATATATTACTCTTTTAACGTAGGATTATAAAATGTTCATTCCAATAAAACTATTCCTGTGTTCTAAACTAAATTTATGGATACTTTTTTTTTGCCTTTTTTATGGCGGGGGTGGAAGTGGGGTGTAATGCATGACAGGTGTGCCACTTTTGTCTTAAGCAATTATGGCCACCCAAATCCTTATTCTTCTTTACTAATTTCTTTGTATTCATATTTTTCTAACCTGCTTCGGTCTAACATGCTACTCTCCGAGTAGATTAGACTGCCAATGACGGGGAGATAGAGGTTCGAATCTTGAGGGGGTGTTTTACCAAAATAGTTTTCCACTCTCCCTCCACATAAATGCAGGTAAACTTCCTCCAAATATAACCTTCCTAATCCCTAAAACAATTAGCGTAATTAGTATATAAGTATATAACCCAAACGGGTAGTGAGACGCGGTGCTAGAAAAAAATCTGTTCTATTTGTATATGTCCCAAAACCTCTTACGTTCTGGTTCACTCTTCATAGCAATCATCCTTATGTATGCTTCTTTCTTTTCTCTCACAGCATCTTCCACATGTTCATTCCACCATGCATCTCTTTTTAAGTTTCCCACCACCGCTGATCCACACACAACTTTCACGCACTCAACTACAACCTCTTTTATTCTGTTCCAAGTTATTTCTAAATCTTTAGTATTTATTTGGACATTCCATTCATGCTCTTATAAAGTTTAATTTTTCACCCAGCAATCTTTCATAATGCGCAATTACACTTATATCCTGCAATTTTTCTACTTTCACTCTTGCTTTCTAAATACTCTTGCACTTTAGTCCTCACAAAATTCTTACCTAATTCAACTGGTGAGATTACTAGGAAATGATCCGTTCCACATTCAACTCCATGCACAGTCCTAGTATTCTTTTCTAAACTTCTATACCAAATATACCAAAAAATCAATCATTGTTCTCGAATTACCCGTACACTATTATTATTATTATTATTATTATTATTATTATTAAAAATAAACTTTCAGATAATCAACAGAGCATTATAAAAAATAAATATACTGTCACAAATTTAGTAGAATTTCTTGGACATGTTACCCCTCAAGTGTCTGCCCAAGGTCAGGTTGATGCTATTTATTTTGACCAAAGTAAGACATTTGACTTATGTCAGCATAGTATTATTCTCTCTAAACTTGGTAATTTTGGCCTTTCTCACTCATATGCACATTGGTTCAGCAGTTATTTGCATGAAAGTTTATTCACTATTAAAATTGATTCACACACCTCAAATACATTTTTAGTCCCCTGTGGCATACCACAGGGGTCTAATTTAGGTCCTCTTATCTTTAATGTGTTTATTGATGACATTGGTAAATATTTGAACTCCTATAGTTATTTACTCTTTGCTGATGATTTAAGGTTATTAAAATCATCAAATCAATTGCAGATTGTATAGATTTACAAAATGATATAAATGGTATTCTGCAATGGTCTTTTGAAAATGGAATATCTATTAAGGGGATGGATCACCATGAGAGATGAGCGCAGCCGGTTTTTAAGGCGATTTCTCTGTACATGATTACTAAGAAAACTATTATACATATTTTAATCAGATTTGTACTACTGTAAAGATTAATTCACTCACATGGTTTATGTTTTATTCAAATCTACCCAGCCAACTCAAATTTAAGTTTTAAAAAATAATTTAAGGAACACCGCATAAAACAAATTGGGCTTGTCATTGAAATGTGGGAAGACTTAGGCTAAAACGCTTTTCATTATATTACAATAAACACATTTCTCTATCATTTAGTATAATTTAATGCCAGTTAAAAGTGAAATATTTGTAAGCAGCTTTGTTTAAATGATTTTTGCATGATCGTATTTTCTTGGTTTAGTGTTTTGTTTTTTTTAATCTGCAGACAAAGCATAAACCTAGTAAATATGATTGAGAATAATTATCCTTTCATTTTTCAACATACATATTGTTCTAAACTAAAATAAAGTGATACAGTTTTATTTTAATTCAAAAAAGTATTGTGGTGCTGTATGCGGCGACCTATCGGTGTAAGGTTGAACAAGATGAACCTATCGTGAAAATCCAAGGCAGTGATGCCAACCGTTGCACTGTGACTAACAGATGTTCTAAAAATATCAACTCGACTACATTCATTTATGAAATCAGTTGTGTGAATACGACATGTTTTGCAATGGAAGCTGTTTCTGTAAAAAGAGATCGAAGAAAATAAAATACTACTTTATCTCTCAACCAGACGAAAGAAAAATAAATGTTCTGCTCTTTTGAATTGGATAAAAAATAGGTGTTATGAATTTATTATCGTTTCTGCATGAAAAATACATTTTTAATACTGTAATTTAGAATTCATCCATTAATTTCAAATCATGTGTGTAGAATACCTAATTAATATAATTACGGGACTGCATGTGACTGCATGATCTAAGGCACTACTCTTGCAATAAACTGGACTGCCGAGGACGGGGATCGGTGTTCGATCCTAGTTGTGTGCTATAAGGTTATTAATCCTAAAATTTTCTCCACTCATCCTCCATGCAAATGTGAGTGTTTGTCATCTTGAAGCAACCTTACTCTTCTCTAGCACATTAGCTTAATTAGTACATCAGCGTAAAACCCACACGGGTTCGGTTCACTTAGGTGTACCAATCAAACACTTTGGCCCTACATTTGTTAATCTGATCTGTAAACAGAGCCAATAATTTGGTATTGATAATACAGGGCTATCTAAATCATTATGGACAGTTGGAAATTTGAACAAGAAATGCACTTGTCAGAATAGATAAATGTCTTGAAACTTTTTTGCTTTCAATTATAAAGGTGGATAATGAAAGGGCAGTGGGGACACTATTGAACATGCCTTGACCACCAAACTTTCAAAATTAATAAATTTATTACAGGTCCATATTTCATTTTGACAATTATTATTTCACAAAATAATTTCATTACAAATATCATTTTTACTTTCTCGCACCCCTCGCATGCCATAGTCAAAGATTTGTAAATAGTGTAAGCTTTAGAGAGGAAGGGGATGGGGGAACACAAATGCTAAGATGAGGATGTTACTCACCACATATAAGTGTGTGCAGTGTAAAGATTATTTCCATGTCTCTTTTTTGTTCTTGTGATATTAAAAATGCTTCACTTCTTAGTATTCTTTGATGTTATCTGTAAATTTACAATAATAAAGTAGAGTGGATAATAAATACGGTGATTAGGAGAAAGTGTTTTCACATTTGCGTGGAGGGAATGAGCAATCAAGAGGAAAAACACCTCAGTTCACGCGGACGGGATTCAACCGAAATTTGTAGCACCGGTCCCTAAAAAAATTAAAATTAAAAATAGAATATTAAGTTTGTTCATTGCAGAAGTTTTTATGAAGGACTTTGAATGTATAAAGTTGTAGAATGGATGTATTATTATATAATGTGTATATAATATGAACATCCCTGACACAAAAGTGATTGATAAGAGAGACATAGATTATAAAATGATCATGCTTCAATGTAAAACTTGTGTGTAAGCCTATCAAATTTAGTTAAAATCGATGGATAGATATTTTCTATACAACTGGGTGAAAAACCCTTTCTTGCAGTATATTTCTGTGTGTTTTATTGTAATTTCAAATACTTATTTTTAGAGTGTTTATAATTTTTGTAGTAGAGGCAATAAGTGTAATATCTATTCTATAAAAATTATACATTTTTAAAAATAAAAAGTTTCTTTTCGCAGAAAATTGTTCTATATGCTATCTTCAAATTTGAATATATATATACATATAATATTATTTAGTCTGGTCTTTCAGTAGGATATAAAGTTCCTCAGGTAGCTGGTCAGATTCAAATTTTTGTCAAATAAATGAATTTGTAAATAGATTTTGTTTTTCAAAAATTGCGCTAGTAGTTTTAGGGATCAGGAAGGTTATATTCATAGAAAGTGTACCCGCATTTGTGTGGAGGGTGCGTGGAAAACCAGTTTGGAAAAACTAACTTCAGTACACCCGACTGAGATTATAACCTTGATCTCCCCATAAATGGCAGTCTAGTCTACTGCAAGAGTAGCACGTTAGACCATGAGGCCACCAAAATGAGTGTTAGACATGTTAAAATATGTATAAATGTATAAAGCTATATTTGATTATCGATTATAATTAATAAAAAATAGGTTAATGGAGTTTGAAATTCTTGATAGTTATAAGTTCATTGGTGTAACTACAAGATGGTGGCAAAATGCTGCAGGCCCACGCCCAAAATAGAGCCCATCACGCAGGTGCACCGACCCAAAATTAATTTGGTAATAGATGAAAGCGTTGTCTCTTAGACCTATTATCGTTTCGAAAAGATCTCACTATTCAATCAAAAATTATTAAATAGTCATTTTATTGCACATAATTTATGCTGTACAAAAATGTATGTACATATTTTTTTGTAAAATCAATAGAAACAGCTGAAAGGTCATTTTCAAAACTTTACTAAAAATTATTTAAGAAGCACATGAATCAAGAAAGGATGCAGGTATTAGCTATGTTGTCTGTTGAGCTACTACCCGTAGCTTGTCCTTGGAGGAAATTGTAGACAATTTCACAGAGATCAATGTTTGTTTAGCCTATATAAGTGTTAGTATTGATAATTGATTATAGATTTATTTATAATATTTATTAATATTGTTTTATTCAATTCAGATTAAGTTTTTTTAAATTATATTGAAACTTTTAAGCAACAATTTTATCAAATATTATGGCTGTATAGTAATGCACTTGGAGTGGTTTTCCCTCAATGGGTTTACACTCTTATCTCTCCACACAAATGTGGGTACACTTCCTCTAAATTCAACATATCTACTCTATATTATTACATATTATAAAATAATTCCAATAATAAATGTCTAAATAATTTTTTATAATCTACAATTATACATAAGATTTAGGGACGGAGGTGTCTTTTTCTTGGGGGCACCCATCATGGGTCCATTACTGCATAGTTACGCCTTTGCACATGTTACAAGCTAATGTAGGTCAAGCTAGCTTTACTATAGGAAAGTTTAGTGCATCTTTAAGCTTATATTAAAATAATAAAGTAAAAATCACAATTTCTTATTTATGTTTTATATGTCTATGTGTGTGTCCCCCTCCCTTCCTTTGAAGGGTTATAGCACTTTTTAAGGGGGGTACATATTTGACCCCCAATTTTCTGTGTAGATGAAAAAAAGTTTAAAAAATAAAAACTTTTTATGTCAATTGATAAGATATTTCTATTACCATTATTATTATTATTATTATTATTTGGATTTTGATATTTTTCATCAAAAGTGATTACATGACTTGACATATGAATCTTTTAAAGAAAATGAAGTAACCATTGTGACTCTCAGACACTGTCCTCACTCCTCATAACTTGGGTTAAGTCAAACGCTTAGGAAATGATCTACATTCTACAGTGTGTCTGTCAATAGTTTTATATTCAGTGGTATTCATTGAGGGTGGACTGAGAAGGGGGGAGGGTTGATAGGGTGGGGTATCATCACACACCAATTTCTTCTCCACCCCTCCCCCCATCAAAATGTGCCTTCCTACAGTTTGTTTAACTACCCTCTGATATACTCGAGTTTGAAGCTGAAAGATGGTTTGCATCAAACTTCAAATAGGTTCTATAATAATCTATTATTATTTTTAAATGCTTAAGGGCCAGACCAAATAGCTTTTAGTGGCATTGCATTTTCAAACATTTTCTATTGTTTTGGAGTCAATCCCCTAAAAACTCCTCAAAAATATATTTCTGTACAACTACCTTGCCCGAAATTAATAAAGTTTTTGCCGACACTCTTGGTAGTCATCACAATAGTTTTTTTTCATTGCGACTTACTACCAGTTTGAGTTTTACACATGCATTAACTACCCTAATGAACTAGGAAGGTGACATTTTAGATTTAATGTACCCACATTTGTGTGTAGTGAGAGTGAGGAACCATTTTAGGGAAAAATACCCTTATTGCACACAACTGGGATTTGAAATTTAATCTCCCCACCACCAGGAATCCAGTCTAATAGTGTGTGCTACCCGCCGTGTTCAACTGACATGCTGAAGATCACGCTGGGGAGATTACGGTTCAATTCCGGTTGGGTGCAATCGGGTGGTTTTTCCTAAATAGTTTCCCGCTCTCACTCCAGAAAATATGGATGCACCTCCTCTTAATTTAACCTTCCTGATGCCTAACACATTAGAGTAATTAGTACATAAGTGTGCAGCCTGAACGGGTATTAAGATGCAGTGCTATAAATAAATAATAATAGCCTGCTTGGAACCATTTAAAAAAAAACTCAGTATACTCCACTGGGATTTGAACCCCAATCTCGTCACCAGCAAACCAGTCTAATACTAGAAATTCTAATGAAAAATGTTTTCTTCCACTAGGTAAGAAATATTAAGAAAACCATACCACTGATTATATTAATTCAACCTAAAAATAAAGCATTAGATTTCTGCATAGTGTGGTCTTTGATAAAAGCCGCACTCTTGCCTTTCCCTTCCAAGAAACTTGACCCGTGTAAACAACAGATTAGCTCGCTTCCTCTTCACTCTTTCAGACCAACTTGACAAATATGACAACACCGCAACTCTAGCTCGGTGTCGGCTTAACAGTTCAAATAGTTTAATATATGGGCGTTTCTTAGGAGTTGTGCTGATAGCGCTTCTCAAGTTTTACAAGGTAGTCCTTCCACTTAATAAATTTAAGACCAAATCTATATCTTTTACTAGAAAAACTAATCCTTTCTTTTTTACTTATAAATTGGGCAATGAAAACATAGTTCGGACCCTTTATATTAATGATATCGGTGTTTTCCTGGATAACAAACTTTGTTTCCACTATCATATTGACCATTTAATTTCCCAATCATTGAAATTACTTGGACTTATTAAATGTATTACTTCATCATTTAAAAAAGTTGAATGTTTTTTATGTCTGTACTCCACCTTGGTTAGATCTAAGTTAGAATATGGTACTGTTGTTTGGAGTTCCATTGCCTTAAATGATTCTCTTAGGTTGGAAAACGTACAAAGAAACTTTGTTGCTGCATACTATGATACATTTTTTACGAGCCGGATTTATTATGATTATGACAGAATTCGAAACCTCTTAGGGTTCCAAACTCTCTTCTCGCGTAGACTTTATTGTGATGCCCTTTCTGTTTTTAATATTTTCAATAGCAACATTTCTTGCAAATTTGCCCTTGATCATGTAGGCGTCCATATCCCTTCTCGGGCTTCTCGTAATAAAAAATTATTTTTTCTCAATAGCTCTAATAAAGTGAGTCCTATAGGTCTTTGTATCCATAGCACCAATTCTAAATTTGTCGAATTTGACTTATAAGAGAAAAGCTAAACTCAGAGTGTTATTTATGGAACTCCCATATCAATAATTTATCAGGTAGAGGTTTTGCCTATAATATTTATATTTACAATATTCTGATTTATTTTTTGCATATTGATACTGCTTTTAACTACTTTTTAGTTATTTGTTATTATTGCTATTCTTTATTCTTATCATTATTAATTACTATTTTTTTTTTAACTAGTCATCATTATATATAATTATTTAGCTATTATTGTTTTTCTTATTTTCTCATGTAATTATTATATATTTGTAAGGTACTTTAGTACTTTTCAGTACTGGCCTGTTATAGGTCTTACAACTGTTGTCCAGCGCTATAATAAAGGAAATTGAAATTATTATTATGTGTTCTTTCACCACAGATCCATCCCTTTTGTCAGTAAACTAAGTCCGTAAATGCACTCTGTCCTCTGTTGCCATGTATACAAGTAAATATCTTTAGCTTAGAAATCTATTTAGCTGAAGTTCCTGAGAATTTTTACTATATGAATAAACAGTTTTAATTACATTTTATTTAAGTAAGTTACTTCACCAGAGAGATTTGTTATATGTCCTTTAAAATTAGTTAGCAAAAATTAAAATATTTCATTTTACAGTTTTATTGAAATCGTAAAATCTATGAAAGGGGAAAAAAAAAAACTTTGGAGAGCAGTGAATACCGCATACCAGAAAAAACTTTAAGTACTACATTAACATGTGTGCCTTGGGCTTACCAGCCCTGCTATAGGGCTTACACAATCCATTCAGTAGATTATCTTACATTGATACGATGCTCCCAAAATATATTGTGGTCAGTGCATTGATGGTACCTAGTTGCTGGAGCCAGCTTTGAATAAAGGAGGATTTAGTTTTATCCTTCTTTCTGTTTAGAGGGCTTTCATTATAGTAAAAAAAAAACATTAGCATAGCAATAGTATATGATTTCATTTTTCATTTTTTTGAGGTATTTAACATGCACTTTGTGAACTCATTATATTGGCACACAACTCTTAAATTAACTTAAATCTAGAACAGACACAGCATCCAACACCCATCCTTTAATTGATCACTATGAATAGGTAAATCCACATTTCACCAATGATACATTTTTCGATCATGCAAGGAAGTGAACCCGGGGCCCTTAGCTCAGTAGACAAAACACACTACCGAATGAGCTAAGGTAGTCAGACAGTAGTATAGCAAAGGCAGAGATGCAATGACATCTGACATTCCAAGGAACTAGCAGCATTGAAAAAGCATATGTGAGAACCTGGGGAGAATGGCGGGGCACAGGACCAATGGAATGGATTGATTAAACTGATTTGAAGTTTACTTATTAAATTAATGGAGGAGCTGTTAAGACCTAGTTTGGTTCTACATGGGTGCATTACTTTTAGATGATGCTAATGGGTCTAGTGGACGGTTGTCGAAAGTTTATTGGCCGAGTTAAGGGATGTAGGAAAGGAGTCCAACTTGGGTAGAGGGTTTTATTACAGGTGTGATAGTGATAATGTATGATTGATATTATCAGTCCAACCAACAGTCAAATAGGAAAAGGTGGAATTGCTGTGGGATTGGCAGGGATGTGCTGCTCAGTGTTTCTACATTTTAAAAATAATTTTATTTGAGGTATTTCAAGTGCACTTTCATAACTGATTGATTATATTAGCAAATGGTTTATAAACTAGCAGGACCTTGATGGGAGAGAATGACCAAGGAAGACTGGACAAACCCTTAGAATATATTACATACTATCTTTTTAGCCCTTTTTTCCACAATGCTTATAAAGCATGGTAGAAATAAAAATGGCAGTCTTCCTAAATTGTTTACAGTATGGCACTAATCAATGATAATGAGGTACTTCATTTGAGAGGGTTTGTGCTGATAAGGCCTTCAGATTGACCAGCAGCACTATATTATCTGATAACAATGCAACAGAATCAACAACATAACTCTGGAATTTTTGGACATTGGTGGACATGTGTGTATGATGACTATGATGATTGAATAGATTTTTTAGTATAACTGCTAGTTCTTATGTCTACAATAATATATATTTAAAAAAAAGATAGAATAAAATATTTACAATCAAAGACATTTCTTATCAACACTTTAATAATAATCTTTTAAATCATAGAGAAATTAACACCACTTGTATTATTTTATAGAGAATTAACTCCAAATGGCCACCAAGAATTTAATAAGTTGATATTCATCCTCACAAATATAATAACATTTTTGGGCTAAATTAAACCTCCACTACGCACGTGCATTAAGATAATATATATGTTAGTGAATCCGCACGTGCATTAAGATAATATATATGTTAGTGAATCCAAAGGCTTTTTTTTATGTTTAGCCTGGAGATCTGGAATTCCCATGTGTTTTTTATACTTTAGGGCTCATTTAACCATTGGTATTTTTTTTAATACACACTTATTTATTATTTAGTGTTATAAAATTAACGAAAAAGTTTAGCAAATGAAATGTATGACAAAATAAATTACCTTAAAATGCATTACACTACATGTTTATTTTTTTATTACATAAACACAACTTCTACATATATTTGATTACACTTTAAAAATTCCTGAAACCCAACCACTTAAAAAGAATGACAATTAATTTGACACTTGTGATAACGAGTTTTGCAAATATTTTTCAATTCTTGAACGTTAAGTTGAGAAGGTCTTTGACAAATGGGATTACTATGTTTTTCTTTTGTAATGTGTTTCATCAATCTCCCTAAAAAGAAACCAGCAGTAATCGCCCATCATCGAAGGGTTACAGTGTCCTTGGTAACGATGCTCCATGGTCAGGATATCTTGGTGAAAGCGTTCAACCTGTTCGTCACTAACAGCACCACAATTTTCTGGTAAAAAGTCAAGATGTGAGTGTAAAAAGTGAATTTTTAGTGACATTCTACACCCCATGTTCTTTTAGTTGTCAATAGACCACTCACAATGAAAACATATTTATTGTCTCTTCTGTTGCCCAAAAAGCCGTAAACAATGGCTTTGAAAGAAGACCAAGCAGCTAACTCTATATTTGTAAACTTATCATTAAAGGTTGGATCTTTCAACAATGCCCTAATTTGTGGCCCAATAAATATACCTTCTTTTAGCTTTGCTTCACTCAACTTGGGAAACATTTTTTTCAAATGATTAAAGGCCTGACCTTCTTTATCAAGAGCTTTTACAAAGTTCTTCATCAAGCCTAACTTTATAAGAAGCGGAGGCAAAATGACTTTACTCGGCTAAACTAATGGAGTAAATTACACATTTTCCTTTCCAGTAATGTATAATTTACTCATAGGCCATTCCTTGACTTTGTAGTGGTTCTTGGTGTCTCGGCTGTCCCACAAGCACAAAAAAAAAAAGCATGTTGTGAATCCACCCTGTATACCTGTAAGCAGTGCGACAACTTTTAAATCACAGCCCATCTGCCACTCATAATCTTTATATTTGATTCCCTCCATCAGTAAAGCCATACTTTCATAAGTTTCCCTTATGTCCACCGCATGTACCAAAGGCAGAGATGAAAGTTTGTTGCCATTATGCAATAGCACTGCTTTTAAGCTTGCTTTAGATGAATCAATAAATATTCTCCACTCATGTGGATTATGTTGAACACCCAACTCCGTCATCAAACCATTCACGTCTGTGCACAAACTTATTGAATTCTTCATTTCAAAATATCCAGACAAACAGCTATTTCTTGTTCTAAAACTTGAAATCTTTGTACCTTGCTCTAGAAGGTTCCAATGTTGCAGTCTAGAACCCAACAGTTCAGCTTGCTGTTTCGAAAGTTTCAAATCATGGACCAAATCGTTCAGTTCCTTCTGTTCTATGAGGTGAGGCGATCTGTCATCGAGTTTCAGGGATGTACTCTTCCAAAGGTCGTGCATCTTCTGATTCACTTTCCTCTGATGGTTCTGATGCAGTGGTTTGCAAGTGACAAGAACGAATAGGTAAGCCTTCCCCATGAGGCACAGGCATATGAACTGAAGAAACATTAGGATATTTAATTGTATGTTTAGTTTTACTGGAATGTCCTGCAATATTTGTTAGGCAAAAATAACAGTCCATATGATCTTTTGGCTCGCACTAAACCATTGGAACAGCTAACAGCATGGCTTAGCGGTTTCCTTTCACCCATTCTATAAGGGTAGTTGTGCAGGTTATACAAGAAATATGAGGTGCAAAGGGTTTATCCTGATCTCAAGAGCACAATCAAAGTACATTTTATAAGCCTTCTTAACTAAGTCAGTGATTGGATTTCTTTGGGTTTTTCGAGTGAACCTCCCATATACATAGCAAAAGTTATCGAGTTGGTTTACATAACCACGAAGTTTAGTAGTTGCCGTTATGTTAAGAACACTGTACTAACTATAAATTAAAAATATCAGAACGTCTCACTAGTTCACACAGGAAAAGCAAAAACACACAATAACACAAACTAAGGTATCAATAAAGAGAAATATACAAAGTGACTTAACACCATCCAAGTTTCAACACGCACTAAACAGCAGAGCTAATGTGGCTAGCTGAGTCACCTCTAACAGCCAATGGCAGTACCATTACCCATCAATTAAATTGCCCTGCCATCTAGTAACTATTTTTAGAACTTCTTCCATCATATATTGCATCAAAATACAAAGTGCAACTAGCATAGTCAGTGATAATTCATGAAAAAAACGAGAACACAAACAAAACAAAAATCTAAAAAAAATAACTAAAAAAATAGTAAAAATCTCAAACATCTTAAAAACCTTAAGCGACAGCCTTTACGAAGGCAGATTCGGATTCTACAACCAAAAATACATATTAATTGATGTATCACACACCAGATGCAAAATGGCTGCTAAGCAGTGTAATTAAATAAAATCTATTATTTTATACATATAATAAATAATTAATTTATGGGTAGAGTTATTATCATCAAGGTAGTGTTATTTTCGAGATTTGATATAGACGCATGCACTTTCAAAATCAGAACCATATTTATTTTTAGTAATTAACAGGGCAAGATTTAAATGGATCATTACATTAAAAAGCTATCTGGTTGATTTGTAAAATAGGAATACTGAAGTTTATTAAATGTATACAAATGGATTTATAAAATCAAAAGTTTCTTTGTTGATTTGTTAAACAGAAAAACTAAAATTTTGTAACACTGGACTTCTCAAACCCATAAACGCACCCGCTGAATTAACTTACTCATATTTTTCTAGAGCGTTGTTCTCGTTCTTAAACGTCCGTTAACTCTTATGTTTTGTTAATAATATCTTGTGTGTGAAAGTTTAGTGAAACACCATGCAGGGCAACTCCAATGATATTAAAGTAAATGCATGTATTTTTTTTACTACTCACTCAAGTTTTATGCATAGAAAAGTGTTTTTAATAAAAAGTTAATGTGAATATAAAATATTTTATATGTTGGCAATAAGCTACAAATATTAGTGTTGAAAAATATACTAATTAGTTTGATGTTAGCTAAATATACTCAATGTCAAGATAATAGTTTTAATCAAAATTAAATAGAAAAATATTCGAGCTTCAATTCGGCTTCAAAAATATTTCCCATATTTGACTCGACTTTGCTTTGAACCAAAAAAGTGGACTTGACACACACTTACATTGATAGTATTGAACTATGACATCAACACACTTTAAGCAACTTGCAAACACACCAATAAACAGACAGAGTGGTTCTTGGTTCAATTTATTTAGTAATATTGGTAGAGTAATGTAAAAATGGCTCAATAGAGTACATGGTTTAATCATTTCTAGGATAGCCTTTCTAATTTTAAGTGCAAACTTAGACTTTGGAGTTGTCTCAGTTCTGCCCCCATGTTACATATGAAACTCTCACCCTGCTGTATAGACAGGTCCCATTTTAATAAAGAGTTTTGATCTCTTGCACCTGCATATAATTCTGACGAATCATGTGAGGTCACATGTGTGTAAGTTTAGATGGGAAGTGATTTGAAAACTAAGTACTTTTACGTGTAAGAATAGTTGAGATGATATATTTGTTTACTTTTTGTGTTTTAAGATTCAAGAAAACAAAAGGTATAGATATTTTAACTTTTTTCTTTTTATATTTAAGAACAGAGCAACAAATTGTATAAATATTTATGTTCAGCATTGAGATATAAATTAGTATTAACAAAATATTACTTAGGTTATGTTGATTTTAAGAATAATTTAAACTTATGTGAATAAAATATGATTAGGCATGGTAAAATCCCAGTTTTTTAAATAAGTATGCAATTAAAGATATACAATATTACATTTTCAAATGTTTATTTCAAAGATTATAGCCTAAAATAGCCTTTTAAAATAATTCAAATATAAGTTTATAATCCGTATAACATTCATATACAACCCATAAAGATTAATTAAATGTTTAGTACATTTCTTACAGATGAAGGCTTTAAAAAAAATCTTTTGCGTTTGCTTTGATTTATGAATGAATAAATATCAAATTTGGCCAAATAAATATTTATAGTTCTTGAGTTATAAAAATACCATGCTTCTAGGATAATATTTAGGATAATATTCAAGTAGGGCTAACTTTCTACAGCTGGGCCCATTTTTTTAATAGCCAAGCAATGAATCCACCGATGTAGAGTTAACATTTCATTTAAATTTCAATCATATTAGTACTAGGACTATATAAAAAATAAAATTATCTTGATATTTAATGATTAGATTATAACTTTTCTTGATACAAAAAAGACAGAATTTTCATTGGAGTGTACATTTACATACATATGTATTGCTCATTATATTTAGAATAAATGAAATTTAAAATACAAGAAAGAAACAACTTAAATAGAAATAATACATTTTCCCATCTTAGATTCATAATAGTAAAACTCCTGGTCCCTTAGTATATACTTCACATAGCTTCTTTCACTATCACACATTCATTAGATAAGTCATAACATTTAGATATCTTTAAATAATGGCAGCACTCAGTATTTTAAAATTAAAATTTCAAATATCTACATGTCTTCATAAACTAATAATAAGCTTTTCACTGTAAGCGGATAATATTTTTATTTTCTCTACTATGAGAACGATGAAGTGTAAGGTAAGGTCTTAGCTTTCATCTCCAGCTCCATTATTTTCTGCATCTACAAACTCCACATGAGTAAAAGGAAAGTGGCCAACCTTGCCATTAAGTTCCCCTTCCCACTGTCCATTGATGTTCATCTTTGTAACTTTAATAATGTCCCCAACTTCCAGTTTTAAAGCTGTCTTGTCATAAGCATTGGGTACTCGAGCCTGTTTTACTCTTGCATAGGCAGGTAGCTTCCGCTAAAACAATATATCACAAAAAAATAATTCAAATTAACTAAGAAGTTAAGAGTTTGAATACATATGAAAACTCAAGCAAAGCATGGCAATATTTTCAAATTTTTAAATAAAAAATGCTAATACTTTATGATATATTTGATATATTATCATATCTGTTTTTATAAAACTTTGAAAAGTTATATGCAAAAGAGTATATACATTATATGCAGCTTCTAATGTCAAATCAAAAACAGTGTACCTATTTTGGAGAAAGCATAGGATACCTTGCATAAATAGTTTGATAGTAGTAAGAATCTTGTAGGAAAGATATTATCTGACAGTTCAAAAAGTTACTAGACATACTTTCATATAAAATAAAGTTTACTATCTTATAAAAACTTTTTTGTATTTTCAAACTTAGCTTGGATATCACGATTCTACTACACATATATTTGACTGGAACAAAACATGAACTCACAGTTAACTTCAGTAATAAAATGGATAGTTCACATTTTAACAAAATATTATTCTGTAATAGGTTTTTCACTCTATAAGAATGTCATAGTAAATTCAAACATCAAATGAAAGTAATAGCTGGGCTAGTGTGACTATTAGGTTTTGTGACAGTTTATTTAGGGTGATGGTGTTTAGGAAATTGTTATAGAAATCCAATTTTTAGCTCAAAATGATATATTCTAATTGTGCTTTAATTTCAAAGAAGAGTCAACTCTGGTTATAATGAACCTTTCCAGACTCAGAAATTTGGTTTACTATGTCCTAAGTTCACTAAAAGAGATTTTTTTTTAAATCTGAAAGTAGTGGGTTAGTGACAAACAAAATAAGAGTTCAAATACAATCGCTCTTTATTTAAATCTATTAATTGATCTTTAAAAAAATTGGTTATATGCTGTTTTTTATTGTATACTGTTTTAGATAATATTTTTTCCAGATTCTTCTCTAGAGTTTGTGCTTTTCCCACACTTGATTCTACAATCCACGAATTCAAAAAACTAAACTGAGTTGAAAAGTCTATTTTTTTTTTCATATACCCTCTCGAAGAAAGTGATTAGTGAAAACAATTATTAAATGGCCACAGACTGTCATTCACTGTGCTGTAACTCCTGTCATATCAATACAATTCAGAAGATTGTCTCCCTTTACTTGCCGCAGACAAAGAAAGGTATTACAACTTAAGCCAGGTAAATGAGTGCAGGGAATGTGTAAGCTCAGTCCTCCCCCTTGCATTCCTTTTCCACATTCCGTACTTTCAGTCAAGCTTTGTGTTACCTAAACAAGAACTCAGGTAGAGAATCGGTGTCTTCAAGTTTAAACGACCAAAAAGTTATGTTTTAAAAAAATGATGATGTTAGAATGACACTTCTTATTGAAAGTTTAAATTTTTTCGTTCACTAACACCAAAGTTGAGGGTTCATTATAAACGAATTTTTTTTACACACATTTGAAATGTATGTGGGTTGGGACCAATGAATTAGGTTCACTACAACTGAGTTCACTAAAATTTTTAAATTTCAATTCTTTTGTTTGCATTATAGGCATTTCAGACAACATGAGCATGGATGATTTTTTATTTATTTTTTGGTAGATATATGTTTACTATATACAATGATTAAGGATAATCTGAACTATTTGCATACACCAGAGTTAGTTTTACACGATGAACCCTGTCCTTTAATTTAATCGCAATCCACTCTTTGGAGCCAGTGTTAATCTGTAAACAAGGACTATACAACCAATCATCAATACAATCATTGGCTGCCAAGCCAATAATCGGTGATTGAATTGCCGATTATTCAAAATGTATGGGTATATTTTAAATTCTTAAGTCACACATAAACATAAAATATCAATTTGGAAACAAATTTAATTCAATCCATTCCCTCAAATGTCAACAAAACTCTTTTTGCTTTTGTAATAAACAGCACAACCAAAGTTCTAAACAGAATAGCACGTTTGCAATAAACAGCATATCCAACATTCTAAGCAAAAACTACATACCCAACATTATAAACAAAATAACAAATCAAAATATGTATTTACTGTAGGGCTTATTCCAATTTATGCAAGTTATTATAAACAAAAATGCTCACAATTAACAAATTTAATCATCATGAAAATAGAATATTTGCAGATTAGCATTGTTTTATTTCGATTTGTTAAAGATGCCCAAAGAATTAAACATAATACATAAGAACCTTGCGTATTGTTTTCCATGGAAACCGTTTCTAGTATAGCTTTTGAGCTTCCGCCAATAGTTTTATGTTATTTAAATAAATGCACAATAGAATTAAACCTTTTTTAATAATTTATAATTGAATTGAGAAGTAATATTTCAACTAAATAAATCAAAATAAACATAGTTTTAATAATCAAAATCATATAACCTGAATGTTTATAGTAAGTATGGAAAAAAAAACTCTCCAAATTTTAATAATTGAGGCGTAATATTTTAACTAAGATAAGGACAACACTTTCCACTGCCCATAAATTCTTTTGTAAATATTTCTATATAGAGTGAATTAATACATATTAATGTTTCCATTTTCCTTTTTAGTTAAAGATACTTTATTATTTTAATATCTCTTCAATAAGATTATCGAAAAATGCATTTTGAAGCAATGTATCATATGGGTCAAACTGGTTATGATGTCATAGCATATATCTTTGCTCCGATTGTTCTTGTTACTATTCACGTGGGTGATAGCTTGTCTTTGCTCAAATTTCTGTTTTAAATAATCATAATGTATGTATCAATTATTGTTTTTAATATTTATTCTATCATAGTAAAGTTTTAATTTCAAAATAATAAGTATCCAATATGTCTCAAAATTTAAAAATAGTTGTGTGTGGGATTATTTTGTGATCAAGCCAAGTGACAACATAAAAGCCGTGTGCTCATTTTGTAATAAAACAATTTTACAGGATGGTACAAATTCTAGGGGCTTCACAACTTCCAATATATCAAGACATTTGAGCATGTTTCACCACAAAGAAATTTCAAAGGGTACTAAGCCTAGTGATAATTCTGATGTCTTTAAGCCATATTTTAACTAACATAATATCTATGAGTCTCTTTTCATCTAAATCCAAATTTGTGTATCCTTCTTGTGTACAGAAATTTGTGTCTCGATTAATTTGATTGTAAATGATATTGAAATTTGATAATTATTATTTATTTGAGTTTAATGAAAGGGTCAGTTGCCCTAACGATACATTTTTTTAAAATAACTTGAAAACTTTTATTTAAACTTGATTAAAACAAACTTATAATTGACAGTAGGCTATAAAATTACTAAAATCAAACCATTTTTGCTTGTATTTTTACTTCATACCGTGATAAATTTGAAAACTAAACAAATAATCAACATCGGTGATCAGCCTAATCGGCAATAAATGATCAGCATCGGCCCAGCTCTAGTTTTTACTCCGAGTTTACTAATGGCTTCTGATACACAAAGGTCACGAGATAAACTATAGGGATTTGCAGAGTACTCACATTGAGCCGAGCTTGCAAACTATACTTTGGGGGTGGAGGAGGGTGGGGGTGAAGTGAAAAACACAAAGAGGGTATTGTGCAATTGAAATACAAAGGTCTGAAATTTAGGCCGCTGACTACACCAATCTTTAGAAGTGGGGTTTAAACTTCCTAAGTCACTGGTGATTCATCACTGTTAATCTCCATGGCAGACAGCCTTGTACTGTGTGTTGTTATAGGAACAAAGTTTTGGGAGGTGGGATGGCTGCAGTGTAGTCAAAACAAATGGTTATTTCTTTCCTCTAGCATGTAGAGGAGTAGGGGGCTTAGGGTTGAGACTGAGAATAAACAAGGGAGACAAACATTCTCACTTCAAGGTCAACTACCTATGTAGCAAACAAGACAGACCAGAAGGGGAGTAGTCAAGGGGCGGTCAAACTAGAACTATCAGTTAGGGGTCTTAAAATGTTGTTATGAAATAAGACCCATATTTATCAATTAATACTTATATTTTAAAGATAAGGTTGTAATTTATTAGCATTGTTGGTTTTAATTAATTCATTATTTAAAATATAAGTAAGATTTTTTGGCTACATTTTATAAAAAATATGAAGAGAGAACTAAGCTTGTATTGAAAAAAAACCTTAGCAATTAATATTATTGTGAAATATTAACAGTATTAATAATTTATGCTAAAAACTAAGTTTTATTAAGTAAGGGATCTATAACTAGTCTACCTTATACCCACATACCTACCATTTCTTCTACCTAATGGCTGCTGCTAATTGAGATATGAGATCATGAACATGTAAATAAAGTGGGCTTATCTGTTTTAGAATAATGTTTGTCCTCGGTGATTGTTAATGCCCAAACAGTGGTCACAACATTAAGTTTTTTTAGGTTTGGAAATATGTTTTTACCATTGCAAACATATTAAAAGATTCGGCTATAAATAAAACCCAAAGATTTTTTTTATATGTATCTTTATATGAAAAAGTAATAATTCCGAAAATTCAAAACAATGTGTAACTGTGAAAGTGTGATCCTATCGAGGCCTAACCTAGCCATACTTTCAGGTTGGCTTCCTTCACTACCACTTACTTTACATTATTGTAAAATGTTTCTACACTGTCTTATTATACATTTCCAAGCCATTAGGCAATAATTCATTTTAGTACCATTATTATGTGGTATATATTTAAAAATAAATTACTCTAAATTCATTCAAAATCAAGTAGCAAGGAGAGAATTTGATGTTGATATGTTATGAATGAATAATAGCAATGTTGGCCTCTTGGGACAAGATTTATTTTCAGTTTTAGAAACATTTCATGCAAAATTAAAAAAACTCTCAAAATATAGGACTTATGTGGAAGCCACCATATTCAATGGGATAATCTCACAAAGTACTGCTCTCCAGTGGTGGCTCGTGACCAAAAAAATAGGTGGTGCACAATTTGAATATTCTAAAATATGGTATATACACTTTTAATATATCATACCTATCTATATTTACATATCGTTTTACTTAGGCTAATATTTCACAGCAGTACGGGGGTGTGTGAAGCTTCGAAACAAATATAGGATTCGACTTTTAAAAGAAAAATCCATGTTATACAATTACGAAGTTTTGACGGTAAAAATATTGACAGCTAAAAATATACCAAATTTTTAGTCAATTACTGACATTCTGAGCTGTTATTTACAGTACAAATCAACATTAATTTGGAAAAAATAAAAAAATATTGAACACACCTACATTATTACAATCTTTTACTTTGCTGGCACAATCATAAATAATTAAACACCTTAAAATAAAACAATCACATAATAAATGAAAACATTATTTACAAAACACCCAACAATTTAATCTTAAACGCCTCAAGCTACTTTAAATAAAAACTCCATTCTTCTTTCTTTAGATTTTGCGAATTTCTCAATGACTCTAGAGTTTAAGTCAAAAAATGTTCATAATAAAGTTTCTCTCGACAGACAGCATGGCAAGAGCTGACAACCTTTCCTGGTGCATATTATTTCTTAAAAATGTTTTGACACGTTTTAGTGTAGAAAAACATCTTTCTGCTTCTGCTGTAGTCATATGGATTGTTATAATAATATTTAAAAGTTTTAAGCATTCTTCAAAAATTTCATTCAAATTGTTTTCATTTATAAATGAGAACAGAGTGAAAGCGCAAGTCATATTTCGAAATTCATCCCTAACATAAATTATACTTAGCTATGTGCGTAGTTTTTTTTGCATCTAGAATGGGTACGAATTTATTGTGAGTTCTAAATAGTTATCAGGAAACAACTTACAATAATCAGAAAACTTTTCTGGCAAACACAAATTTGCAGCAACAAGATGACCAGTAAAGCTCAATCTGTATTTTGCTTGACAGATGATGACGTCACAAACCTCTTTAGCCTCTCTATTACGAGTGTGGCTCTCAATTCGTCTCCGCTTTATTTTATTTTCATCAAGATTATCAGTTATATAATTTTCATTTCTTATTTAGAAATTTCCTCTATGAAACAATCTAGTTTGTTTTTTTTACATACGCTGGATCAGTTTCCCCTTTTTGCAACTGGTTATACAATATATCCACATGAGGCATTATTCTATGAAAAAAAGTTTGCCAAAATATAAAAACATCATCCTCTAATGTTCTCTTCAGACCAGATGCTTTTTCAATTGTAGCTATATGTTTAATGTCACCTCTCGTTTTTATTGTATCCATGCACTCGATAAGTTCTTCTCTGTATTTGCAAACTGTGTTTACTGTTCGAGAATGAAAGTTCCATCTTGTAGGTGCTGATCGTGGTAAACGTTTATCCACAACTTCATCTAAAATCGCTGTTCTCTGAGGGGAATTAGAAAAAAATGTACAAATTCCTCCTAAACTGGTGAAAAATATACGGACATTATGATTAAATGAAGCTGCATTGGACATTATTAAATTTAGTTGATATGCATGACAGTTAACATAAGCAGCGTTAGGATAGCTCTGCTTTATTTTAGCCTGAACACCATTGAGAGATCCACTCATAACTGAGGCACCATCATATGATTGTGCTATACACTTATGAGGCTCTTTCTCTACATGTTGATCTATTTCCTCTTTGAGACAATTTGACAAAGATGCAGTCATGAAATGGGGGGTTTACATAGTTCCAAAATCTTTCCACTGGTTTTCCGCTTACTATATACCGGTAAATTATAACCATTTGAAAAGTAGCTGAGACATCAGTTGTTTCGTCAGCTATAACAGCCAAAAAATTGGCATTATTAATTTCTTTTGAAATTTCTTCATGGCAAATATCCAGCATGCATTGAAGTATTTCATTCTGAATTGTACTAGAGGTGCCTTTAAAAACTGTAGACTTTTCTAAATACCCTTTTAAAGCATCATCCAACTCCACACTGAAATTGACAAGTCCACGAAATATTCCAGGGTTAGAAGATGAATCAGTTTCGTCATGACCTCTAAGGGCCAGTTCGACAGCACCACAGAATTGAATACAGTTTAGGATAGTATTTAAAACATACCTGTTGTTAGTCACTTTTTTACTGTGGAGCTCGATAGCTCTTCTGTAGCCAGAATCTAACTGTGTAACAATGATATTTCATGCTTTTTAATTCGCTCACTTAAATGGTTCAAATCAGTCATTCCTAAATTCGTCCAAGATAAGTCACCACCAAAGAGTAAACACAGAAAGCAGAACAATGCATTTTTTACATTACAACCACATAGCCATGGATGCTTTTTGTAAGTTTCTACGTTGAATTTTCTGGTAAACTCTCGATTTTTAGTTTTTGTTAGTTTTTCTAGAACAATATTTGGTGTCGGTCTACCAAGTTTCTTAATTTCTAATTTTTTTTTTCTTGAGTACACAAAGAAAATTATTTTTGCAAAATGTTTTGCACAGATTTCATTTTGATATTTAACTCGAACTCGTTAACAAATAACAATTATTTACATAAACAAAGTTTTTTTATAATTAATGTTTTGCACAGTATTCATTTTGATATTTAAAATAAGCACTAGAACAGTAAATTATTAAGAACTAATTAACTAATATTTACATAATTATATTACTTAATTAATTGATTACAGATTGAAAAAGAAAAGCCACACTTTAAAAAACATTATAACTGGTAGCAACGCTTTAGTTGATCAAAACAAATCGCAAAGTTCGCTATCAAGCTGCGCACCATACCACATGTTAAAGGTTCACTTTAAAACTAACTTGCCAGGTCAACAACCTCTCTTATTCTCAATGCGCATGCTCAGATTGTTGCATGCCCCTGGAGTTTAGTAGAAGTACTAGGACAGCGCTAGAAGTACTAGGACAGCGCTAGCAGTCAGGAAAACAAGTAGAATAGTAAATAGAATGAAACACGCAAGAGCATAGCTAATTTTAAGAAATATATTTTTAAAAAAAACGATTCATTATGAAATATTATTTAAATAAAATAATGTTAGATACTATTTTGTTTGAAATTATAAGGGGTGCACTTGCACCTTCGCACTTAAGGAGGAGTCGCCACTGCTGATCTCCAATATTTTCACAAAATAAGGTGGCACATAAACCTTGTGTAAATCAGTGATGTCATTATTAAGGGGGAAACAACCCATTGAGAGTTTGAGTATTTAATATTGTTTTTAAGATGCAATAATTGCTTTTATAGTTTTTTTTTATTTCACACTTTTACAAGGCGCCCAACGCCACAACGCCACAATGCTAAAAATCTTGACAAGCGTTAAGACACTGGTAATTGAGTAGTAACTGTAAATTCTGTTTCACGAAGATATTTTGTTCACTAGTCACTTGTTGAACCAAGGCTGGCCAAGTTAACAAATGCGGAGCTGTCCAAGCAATGTATGTGTATGGCCAAGGTCTGAAATCAGCTACTTTACGAATCAGCTGGAATCTTCACACATTGGCTAGCTGATCCAGCCAAATCATGAAATATTGATGGGGGAAGATTTGAATTCATATTCTGGTCAGTCAAACTGTGAATTGACAACAGCCTGGCCAGTGCCCAGGGTGTTGGATAGTATAACACAACACCAACCTAGCATAACCGCTGGAGCTAGGAAGTTGGCCTTAGGGTGAAGGGTACCCACCAGGACTGGACACGGACCGCACCCCAACAACTATTCCCACCCAACCTTATACAGGTAATTACAAACCAATTGTAAATGTGGTAATATATAAAATAGATGGTATAATGTACTAGACAGCAAATAACTGAAACCATTGATTTGAAGTCAATTCTAGAAAAACAAATATCATTAGAAGCAGAATATCAAGTCAGTCTTGAAATAGAGGTCAAGGGGTTTAAAGATGCTTCTGCACAAGAAAAAATTCAACAAGTTTATGCAAGTATAAATGAGTAAATATGGTGTATAAATTCAAATGTATTAACAACTAATACTTCACAAACAAATAAAAATAAAATGCCTTCACAGTGCTAAGAACTATTTGTTCATCTCATTTATGTGATCATGCTTATAATTAAATGATAAATATAATTGAGATAAGCAAAATTACTTATTATTATTATTATTATTATTATTATTATTATTATTATTATTATTATTACCACCACATCTTACTACCCGTTCGGGTTGTACGCACTTACGCTAATGTGTAATGATAGGGTGATCGTGAGATGAAATGGAGGACCAACAGTTTAACGTGGGATCCGAACCACGGTGGTGGCCTGGCATTCCTCACATTCACAAGTCGTGATTAGCAAAATTACTTGCTTTGGCCTGTTTCCTACAGCCATATCTGGAACTGGCCAGCCATTTCATGAACTTAATAGACTTAGTGTTTTGGACATAACATTTATACCAAGTAAAGTGGTCCTAATCTCAAAACAAATTAAAGAAAGTAGGGGTGTTTTGCTTGGATCATTTAGCACTGAAATTACAACACAATTAAAAAGTGACAGAAAGTCAGAAGACGTAGGACTGATTTCAAGTAAGAAGCCAAGGCAGTACATTAGAGACACTCTGTGATGCAATTGGCATAAAAAAAAACACTGGTAAGAAATAAACCTTATACTTTTAAAATTAACAAATTAATGTTGAGACACATCGTCAGTCCCATCTGATGAAAATAAAAAGTGTTGAAATATTTCAATTTTTGTTTTGGATTACAATATTGTTTAACATTATCATTGGAAATAAATAGTAAATGTTCAAGCCAATGATCTAAGCTAGTAAATGAAATATATAAGTATATTTATATCACTGGAATGATATTTTTTTTAGTACCACACCTTACTATTCAATCGAGTTATACACTTATAAAATCTTGTTTAATGATATCGCATGGAATATTTTCCCAATAAATTTATGTGTTATTCCATGGAACGACCACTTCACATGTATTTTGAATGTTCATAAAGGATCCGAATTGGTTGATGGAATTGAAATCCCTATTGCTGATCCATTAATCCCAGATCCGAGTAATAGTGACATTAATGAAGCTATTAAGAAGTTAAAAAACCATAACTCTTCAGGCAGAGATTCAATTCCAGAAGAGTTAATAAAGGGAGGTGGTGAAATGTTAGTAATAGTAATTTATAAACTACTATGTTCTTTATGGAACCATTAAGTATTAAGAATGGAAAGACGATATTATAATATCCATTTTCAAAAAGAGAGATAAAACAGATTGTAATAATTATAGAGGTATCTCACTACTACCAACATGGTTTAAAATTTTATCTAACATAATTTTAATGAAATTGATGCCATATACTGAGGAATTAATTGGGGACCATCTGTTTGAATTTTGACGAAATAGATCAACAAAGGATCAGATTTTTACCACTCAGCAAATATTATAAAATAGTGGTAATACAACAGGAAGGTTCATCTATTATACATAGATTTTAAAAAGGTCTATGATTCAGTTAAAAAGAACAATATATGTGAAATTTTAGTTAAGTTTGAGATTCCCAAAAAAACTCGTCAAGCTAAGTGAGGTATTTTTTATTGATAATATGCGTGGCAGGGTACAGGTTGGATGTCACTTATCAGATACTTTCAAAATACATAATGGGTTGAAACAAGGAAATTAACTTTCCCCATTACTTTTTAATCTAGACTTAGGGCCAGTTTCATAGTCAGATTTAGTACGCCTAAAGTGCGAGTCGATACTAAATACAGGACGACACCTACCTAGACCAAAATGGAATGGGCCAGTTTCGCATATGAAACTGGCCCATTCCATTCAATTTCAGGTAGGTGACGTCTTGTATTTAGTATAGCGCTGCACTTGAGGCGTTCTAAATATGACTATGAAACTGGCCCTTAGAGTATGCTATTAGGGTAATGCAAAAGACTAGGGAAGGGCAGGGGCTCCAGAAGCAGGGAGGCTCAAGTGAGAGGTAAAATCAAGTGGGTAAAATTTTATACTCTGGTTTACCTTTAAAGCTATTTGAAGGAAATTTATTTTTCAATGGTTGTACTTTTTCTGTACATCTTTTTTGTCATTATGTATAGCAACAACAAAGTAGGAACTTGGGTGGAGAAGAACGTGCTAACTTTTTTAAGTCAACAATTAAAAGTGAAATAAAATGTAATTTAAACAACAACATAAATATGATTATAGGAATTCTACTTTGATTTGTTTTCGTAACCCCATGACTCAACAGGCATTATGATAGCTAATTTAAAAACTATTGGTTCAAATTAAGCCAATAAAAAGCTTTGTAACAAATCTAGTGCTGCGAGAAGATTAAGGATGAGAACTAATGGAGCATCTTTAACCTGACGAGCACATCAAAATAGTATTGTAAAATGAGACACCAAGTTTAACCAAATGTTAGACTTTACGAACAGTTAAGTTAAGAGAACTTTAACATGACATTGTAAGATAGAGCTTAAATATTATAGCAAGACATTTTGATATGTAAATGTTTATCACCCAGGTGTTTTACAGCCACCACTTACAATATCCTTAATATATCATTCAAGCTGTGGCTAGACCTGGCAAGCAGTAAGGCTCCTGCTACATACACAAATGTAAGAAATATTTTTCGGTTGTGTGTACTAAATTACGATTTAAAAAAAACAACTCAAAATATCTTCTAAAAAGGTGTCCAGAGATTTTTTAGTGTTTCATTTCTTGACTTTTTCTTGACCATAAATTAATATTCTTGACTTTTTTACTTTCTTTCGACACCTTAGAGAGAAAGAATTGTGATCGTCAAAAAAATCAATCTCGAGATTTTGATTAGTGTAGTTTTATGACTCCCTGAAACCAAAAAAGTGGTTTTCGCAATGCCGTCTGTACTGCGGGATAGAGCCGAAACTATTTTACCGAATGGGCTAAAACTTGGTGTCTGGGTTTTTCATTAGGTCCCCCCCAGAGATATTTGGAATTATACATCTATCCCTAAAATTAATGGTAGTTTACTGAAGGGCAAATAGAGAAAAAATCTATTTTTTCAAAATTCGCTCTTGTGATTTTGATTAAATTTTATATCTAGACACTGTTTATCATCATAAACAAGATGGAAATTCTCATTTTCTTATGAAAATACTTTGAGGCTACTTTACAGCGGGGAAATTTAACAATTTTCATCATTTCCTCACAACTATTATAGAGATTATATAACTTATCACTGTAAAGTTGTAGTACTATTAAAGATGAACATATTTTATTTGAAATATATTTTTATAGAACCTATAGTTTCTGAGCTATAAGCAAACATATATACTTTTTAACTCAGGTTTTTGAAAATGAATTTGCTTATGTTCTTTGGCGGACAATGATGTTTCTCTTTTCTCAATTTTTCTGTAAAAGTATTCCTAGTTCCTAGTGCCATAGAGTAAGCAAGTAACAGTGTATATTATTTAATCTATGAGCTTTGGTTTAGTGTTTCTAAAACAATGTAGAGACCTTGCATTTCGTTTAACAAATCATGAAAGTTTTTAGTAAATGTCTATTCTAAAAGCAAGAGAAAGTCTGTGCGGTGTGCTGTACCACTTATTTACTTTCTCTTGACACCTTGTAGAGAAAGTAGCCTATTGTGATCATCAAAAAAATTGAACTCAATATTTTGACAAACGTTGACGTTTCATGACACCCTGAAAAAAAATGTGGTTTACACAATGCTGTCTGTCTGTACTTTTTTACCGATTGAGCTAAGACTTGATACCTGGGCTTTTCATGAGGTCCCTAGGAAATATCTAACCCTAAAACTAAGGGTAGTTTACTAAAGGGAAAAATGAGAAAAAAATCAATTTTCTCGAAATTCGCTTTAAGATTTTGGATAAATTTTACATCTAGTCACTGTTTATTACTATAAACAAGAAGGCCATTCCCATTTTCTCATGAAAATGACTATGAGGGTACTTTACATAGGGGATATTTTCCAATTTTCTTAATTTCTCCGCAACTATTTGAGATAGGAAATAACTTACCATTGTAAAGTTTTAGTACTATTAAAAAAAATATTTTTAAATATTTTTTAAATAAAACCAATAATTTCTGAGATGCCTAACTTCTTATGGAATGCGGCAGAACGGCGTTCCGGTACCTCTATTAAGGTAAACAGTAGATTCAGACAAAAATCTCTTTAGAAAGACGTGATTAAGAAATCAATTACAAACATAAGCGCGGTGATTTATTTAAAAATTAGATACTTATGTGAACGATAGTTAATGTGTTCAACAATGACAGACATGTTCCCTAACACGCAGTCTTGTTTTCTCTCACCACAAGGTTTATCACTTAATAAAACTACTGATGCAAACTTCATTTAGATCTTGGCTTGATGTGCAATGTGTTACAGGAACTGAGTTGAGCAAGGCTTTGCAAACGAAAAATTTAAATTAACAGTATCTGTATTTGAAAGTAGAAAATCAATACCAATACCAATTATACCATGGCCCTAGAAGCAGTATAAAATTTTAATTTTGTGGGAGTTCCTCCTCATAAAAGAGAACAATGCAAGTGTAATGATCCTTTAGATCCTGAGAAGTTCTACGAAGCATGGAAACAATCAATTGAAAAGAGACTGCTGAGTGAACAAGATTTGGAGATTGTTAACTTGATAAAAGTAATAGACATGAAAAACTGTCTCAAAAATGTGCTTATGGGGAACTTATGGGGAAAATGAAATGAAGTTTGCTGCCAAGTTCAAACTCAATGAAAGACAATTAATTGGGAGTTTCCAGGAATATGTATATAGTAAGACATTTCCAGACAGTCTTGTTGTATTGAAGAATATAATCAAGTCAGTTGCTATATATTCCAGTGAATGGGAGAGGGGTTTCTCCCAGATGAGTTTGACTATGACATCAATAAGAATATCTTTTAAGACAACAACAGGCTCTGGTCTTTTATTTATAAGAATAAATGGACCCCCTCTTTGTTTCAGGACAGCATTCTGCCATAGACACTAAGAGTAAGAAAAGGTCTTAGGGCATTGAATATGATGAAAACATGGAACAACTGTGGAGTTGCTTCTAAAATAGCCAGTCATTTTATTCTAATTAAGTATATAATAGCCTATGTATTTTTAATTCAAAATACATCTGCAAAAATTAAAACCATTTGTTTCGTGTAATCAATGATTTTAATTTCTAATCACTATCATTCCTGTTTGTATAGTAAAACTAGTAGTAAAAAAATCGAAATTAAACTAAACATCTGGTGAGAATTTGCATTAAATTTAATTGAAAAATATCAAAACACAATCACATTATGATAAATTTTAAAATATTTTCTTCAGTTTTTAGAAGAAAATATTGGCCTAAAAACACGTCTTTTGAAGCTTAAATAATAAAAAAAACATTCACCCAGTAGTGCGTTCAGGTAACTAAAATTTTAGAAATAAACCACTGTATACATACATATATATACTTTCTAATTCAGGTCTTAGAAAATGAATCTGATTCTTATGCTTTTGATGAACAAAGATATCTCTCTTTTCTCAATATTTTGTAACAGTTTCTTAGTTCCTAATGCCATAGACCAGGGGTCCCTAAACTTTTTAAGAATAGGGCCATATAAGAGTTTTGAAATCGCTAAGTGGGCCTTATTTTAAAAAATTCACATAGAAAACTACATCAGTTTAATAATAAACAAACTCTAATTGTCTAATCACTCTAATGATTGCAATATACAACTAATTACTAAACCAATAAATTTTTCATAATAATGATAGATATTTTAATTTGCCACTGGCATTGAAACAGGGCTAATGATAACCATGGGCTTGTTTCTTTGTTGCCAGAACCACTTTATAATTTTATGTGTTAAATTAGAAAAACCTAATTTTTAAAAATCTTGCAAATGATTGTCATTTAATCCTGAGCAGATTTTTGATAAAGTATGTTTCCTCCTGGAAAATGATTGCTCGCAAATATATCTACTCCCAAGTATGGAAATAATTTTTCTTGCAAAATTCATAATATTTTTATATTTACTTTCTGGCAAAAAATAAATAAAATTTAATCAAGTTTTAATTTTTAAATAACGATTTTAGCGAATTGTTTGATTGCACATCTATCAATTTGATATTGCATGTGTACATCAATGTCATCAGTAATAATTTCAAAAGGATTTTTAAATAAAACAAATGATTTTTCAATGTTGTAAAAATCTTTGAATCACTCATTTAGCTCTTTTTGTGGCAATGTAATTTTCTCAATGCAATTTTGAACAGAAAATTTAAATTTAGTCGACAGAGTTTTCCAAAAATAATCACAGCAATGAAAATGTGAAAATATATTTTGTTGCAACTTTTTTTTAAAATTATAGTTTTGTTTGAAATGTCTTAATATAAAAAAAAAAGTTCATGTATAATTTTTCTATTTTCTTGCAGACCTACATTGAGATGTTCAGTTAAATCAGTTAGAAATGCAAGTTCCCACAATCAAGCAGGTTCAGAAAGTTCTGGAACTGGTTTTGATTTTTCCATCATGAATATGTCAATTTCATTTCAAAGTTCAAAAAACTGTTTTAACATTTTGCCGCGACTTGATCACCGCACCTCACCGTCTTGAAATTCATTATCTTCTAGAAAACCTTTAAACTGATGATGAGTCAATCCAACCTTTCTTATATAAATTACAGTAGAAATAACGGTAGACATTAGAGAGTTTAAACCAAGAACTTTTCCACATAAAGACTGTTGATGTATGATACAATGTCATTGGTCGATGGATACTTTTGGTATCAAATAATCTGTTAATTCTTCCAATTAAACCAATATTAGAACCAACCATACTTTTCGCGCCATCAGTAGTTAACACAAGCTTTTCCCAATTTAATTCTAATTCATGGATTGTTTCTGTTACATTCAAAAATATATTTTCTCCCGTAGTAGTGTCCTTCAAACTCTTTAATGCTGCTAGTTCGTCAGTTACTTCAAAACTTGATTTATTCAAAGGATAAAAATAGTTAACTGAGCAGTATGGCTCACCTCTTCGCTTTCATCAATCGCCAGTGAAAAGTGAGTAAGATTACTAGCTTTTTCTCTAAGTTGAAAAGTGATATCTGATCCTAAATCCTCAACTCTCCTAGTAACTGTACTTGAAGATGAGCTTACACCAGCAAATATGTTTAGTTAATTCGTCCTTATTTCTTCAATTGTTACTAAAATATATTTTTTAACAAATTCACCATCTGTAAACGGTCTACCTTCTTTAGCAATGATTGCCACAACACGATAACTGGCTTTAACCAAGGCAATATTTTCATTTGCCACTTTTTTTAAAACATTTTGTTGACTTGATAAACTGTTTTAAGTTCTTGTAGCGTTTTACCACATAATTCTCCTTCAAATTTGTCTAATTTGTCACCATGTTTGCTATTATAATGTCTTTTCAAGTTGTATTCTTTGAACACTGCTATCGACTCTCTACAAATAAGACACAAACACTTGTCATTGCACTGCACGAAGAAGTAATCAAGTCTGTGCCATACACGCCAGCTTATCTTAGCCCGGTAACACCTAACTTCCAGCCAGTCTGACCTTGAGTTTATTATTACACACACTTGCTCAAGCTGTTAGCGCCAGACTGTCGATAAAGTGACTCATTCGAACGCGCCGGCCGGCCATTATAGTCCCAGCATGCTACAAAATAAACCTCTGTAGGAATCTTCCATTATTTTCAGTGAAAAATGCTTGGCTGCGCATATAATACAAGTACAGGTTGAGGTGGGACATTTTTAGGAGAAAAACATTGCATTATATTCGGGCCAATATGGTACATAGGTGATATTTTTAAAAGCATTCGCGGGCCAGATGAAAAGCCTTTGCGGGCCGTAGTTTGAGGACCCCTGCCACAGACTATAGAGTAAGTAACAGTGTATATTATTTCTTTTATGACCTTTGGTTTAGTCTTTATACAACAATGTATATACCTATTATTTTGTTTCACAGATCTTATGAGTTTTTAGTAAATGTTTGTTTTAAGAAGAAAGTGAGAAAGTCTGTGTGGTGGTATTTATTTTATATAAATAAAAATGACAAAGTTTGGTAAGTATAAATGCGTATGTATATTTTTTTAATATCTTCTACCAAGAGACCCAGTTGAGATAAAAACAAAACTTTTTATTGATTGAGGAAAAATACTTAAAAAGTATCTTGCCCACAGCGAAAGTGTTAATTTTCATTTTGGATGGGGTATGGCTTAGAAAAATAAGTATTTAATTAAGTAGATCTAATATGACATTATCACTCTTCAAATTTGCTAATACAGTCAACTCTGATTTTAGTGAACTCGGTTGTAGTGAACATTTGGCTACAGTGAACCTAATTCATTGATCCCAACCCCCATATATTTCAATGTATGTTAAAAAATTGTTTATAATGAACTTCAGTTTTAATGAAGAGAAAACTTGAAACTTTCAATAAGAAATGTCATTCTAACATCATAATTAATTAAAAACATAACTTTTTGGTTGTTTAAACTTGAAGACAACGATTCTCTAGCCGAGTTTGTTTAATAGGTTGTATAGTAGCGCCTAACTTAACTGAAGGTTGAGTTTGTTGGTCAGTTGGCCTCACTGTGTACGATACTTTTAGTGTTTGTTCTAACATGGATTTTTATAACCTTCATGTAAATTCATTGTTCATTCATAGCTTGTACTTTATGTAAATGAGAAGTCTTGAAATTGCCGATTGTCTGAAAGTTAATTTGTATGTGATAATAAAACAGAGTTCATGTTTAGGCAGCACAAAACTTGACTGAAAGTACGGAATGTGGAAAAGGAATGCAGAGGGGGGAGGGGGGAGAGCTGAGCTTAACAGTCAATGCACTCATTGACCTGGTTTAAGTTTTAATACCTTTGTCTGGGTCAAGTAAAGAAAGACAGTCTTCCGAGTTGTATTAATACGGCAGGAGTTACAGGACAGTGAATGACAGCCTGTGGCCATTTAGTAATTGTTTTCACTAATCCTTTTCTTCGAGAGGGTGTATGAAACTCAAGATATTAGACTTTTCTACTCAGTTTAGTTTTTTAAATGCATGGATAGTGTGGAACCAATTGTGGCAAAAGCACAGACTCTAGAGCAGGATCTGGAAAAAATATTAATTAAAATAGTATACAATAAACAGCAGGATATAGCAGTTTTTTTTAAAGATTAATTAATAGATTTCAATTTGTGTTTGTATTTGAACTCTTTATTTAGTTTGTCACTAACCCACTACTTTCAGATTTTTTTAAATCGGTTTTAGTGAACTTCGGACATAGTGAACAAAATATCTGAGTCCGTAGTGGTTCATTATAACCAGAGTTGACTGTATATAGAAAAAAAAAACATCAAAAAATATTAAATAAGAATAAAGAATATTGATAAGTATAGTTTTCAATCAAATGTAGGCTAATTGAAAGAAAAAAGTAGAAAGGTTTTAAAAAAAAAGCACAAGCAATAAAACACGGTCTCAAACATTTAAACAATTTGGAGTGGAATACATAATTTCAATAACCAATAACACTTTGTCATGGTGATAAGTCTACTTCATATTTTTTTAAGATTGATTATTTTGTCATCCAATGTGACAATTTCTTCATTCAGCTGTTCCACACGTCTTCTTTTTGCATCTTGGAGAAGCTATAGATCTTGAGAAACTAATTTTATCATGGTGTTTTTGATCAGCTTCATTTTTCTTAAACTTGAGGGCTTCCAGCCTTTTTGATCATGCATTTCTTGCTGAGTGAATAAGAGTTATTTAAAATCCCCTTTCCAATGTGGAATGTCCATGATCATTACCCGCATTTTATTAAAGAGCTTCACCATGTCATTATTGCTCACTTTTGAATTAGCTAGAACACTCATGAGTGATGCATCAAGATTATGTGTCTCACAGAAAAACTTAAGAAATGTATCCTTAGCAGATGGCATCGCAAACACATGCAAGTAGTCTCTTGACATTTGATATTTATAAATAAATTCTTCAAGGGCTACAGAGACCCGAGAAACTCAAGGTGTCACCTGTCATTACATATGGAGAAAGGCAAGAAGCGCCTTTGACAATTTTTGATTTTAAAGAAAATTTTAAGAGGAGTTTCTCATAAAGTGAAAGCAAATACCACTTGTATTCTTGTTTGAAAGAAAGCACTAGTCATTTATTCTGAGATATGCAAGTAATACTGGCTCCAAAACCAATCATAGCTTCGGATGTGGTCTTCAATACAACAAGATTTGATACATCTATTCATTAATCGCATTGGGTTATTAACAGTAATAAATTTCTTAATTATATGACATGTGACAATGTAGATTAACATGTGTAGTCTTTGATAAAAAATAAAGGGAGAATAGTATCTTTAAAATGAAACCTTATTAAAAATGGCTCAAATTCAAAGGCAACTGATAAATTCCAATTTTGCCACATAACAACAGCTTGTATTCTAGGGCCAATTTTACCTTACTGAAATTTGTTGATGCTGGTTGAATTCTTTCAACAGCTTCCACATATTTATGAAGAAATGGAATCATTAAAGTGCTCGTTGGAAGACTTAAGAATTTTCAACCCAACTACCGTAATAAAGCAAAATTTTAGTGGAAAAATTCTTGTGGGGAAGTCCTTGAATAGATAATAGAGGGCACAGAAAAACTCATGAATTTTCCATCAAGTCTTCATATGAGATGTTTAATAAGCAAATAGGAATAATTTTTTTAAATTTAGACCACAACTTTTGATATTTTCTTGACTTTCTTGACCGCCATGTTAATATCTTGCTTTTCTTGACTTTGACCATTGGCTTCATTTCTCTACTTTCTTTACCTTTAGGCACCCCAACTAGAGGCATCCCATTTTTAAAAAATTGCCTTTAAGGAACCACTCTAAAAAGTGTACTGAGGCATTTAATTTTCAAAATTTAATAAACAATTATTTTCAATACTTATATATAAATTGTAGTTTTTGGTTGGTATAAGCCTTCAAATTTTACTGCCAAAAATAGGTTTATCAATCTCCCAAAAATGTAAAATGCATTACAAATGCACACAAACTTTCATAAAACTTAGCATTGTACATATTCATTAATCAAATAAATGTATAGTGAAAATAAATCATAAGAATACTTTTATTTTAAACCCGCCTCGGTGACATAGTTGGCTAATGTGCTAGTTGTGTTGAGCTCGACCGGCGAGGACGAGGAGATCGAGGTTCAAATCTCGGTCGGGTGAACTGGGGGGCGTCCTAAATGGTTTTCCACTCTCCCTCCACGCAAATGCGGGTTCACTTCCTCTAAATTCAACCTTCTTAATTCCTAATCCATTTAGCGTAATTAGTACTTAAGCGTATAACCCGAACAGGTAGTAATACGCGGTGCTAAATATTATTATTATTTTATTTGAATAATTGCCCATCTCACATCTGCTACAGAGAGTTTCCCTTTAATTCTACTCCTGAATATTGTGTGGGCCAAATTTTCAGTGAAAGTAAGCTGTATTTGGCCCGCGGGCCACCAGTTGGACCACATTGGTTTAAGGCATGACACCCACAGTGGACTGGACGGCTCGTGACAGGGAGATGAAAAATCACAGTTAGGTGTACAGAGGTTAAATTTTCCTAAATGGTTTCCCACTCTATCTTCACTCAAATGCAGGTACATTCCCTCTGAATTCTATCTTCCTCATCCCTATCCTATCAATGTAAGCCTGCGGATAGCCAGAATGTGTAGTAAGATTTGGTGCACAAAAATAAATTATTGTATGTGCATTTTGCTATTTTATGAACTAGAGCTTTCTTGGTAAGTATGCTGGCTATTCCTCCTATTCTCCTTTTTGTTTATTAAATCAGGCCATTAGACACTATAGTATATATACAGTTAGTGAATATGAAAAAAGATTAAAAACAGTCAAAAAAGAAACTAAGCTAACATAACCCTACCTAACTAATACATATTTTTAAATGGTGAAAAATTAAAACCAAGCAAAAATACTTTACACCTCAGAATTATAAGTAATATTTATTATTACCTTTTTTTATTTTAACTTATTTACCTGAATATTAGTTCGACGTATTGCTGCCTCTTGTTGACTCACAGGATTACCTCCACCAGATCCAGGTCTCTGTATCTCATTCAAAGATTGTTGACTGTCCTCATACTATTAAAAAGAAATTAATTAATATAGTGCTCCCCATAAAAATTCAATTGAAGGATTATTTATTATTAAGTTATTACAATAGTATACCTTTTGAATATATGGAACAGGAATGGAGCCGGTTTGACCCAAAGTGTTTCGTGCTGTCCACCATTGATCCTCATCTTTAGAAACAACAGTCAATATTTCACCTTTCTTGAAGGGTAAGTCATCTTGATCCTGGAGAGGGGAAAATTAATGATTTCAAATTAAAAGTTTCAACAAAACTAATATTTTGAGATCTAAGGAGTCCTCTAAAGTCAGGTATAAGGTTCTGAAAACTAAGAATGTCTAATCATTTTTTTAAGCTACATACATTATTGCCAGTAAAGGTATCAACTAATAAAGTATCAAACCTAGGAGAATAGGATAAGTCAGGTTAATTTTAGGGAAATACATTTTCATTCAGGAAAGAATAGAAAAATGCAGTAAAAATAAGTAAATATTTGATACTATGCTATCAGGGCAAAAGCTATAAATAAAATATATGTTTAAAATAGTTATAAGATACATTTTAAAACTTATTTTATTTTGCTTTATCAGTGTTCAACAATGATTTAATTAACTGATACATTGTGTATGTGCTTGTCAATTGTCAAATTTGGCTACATCATAGTTCTAGAGACTAGAGAAATAATCTCTCTCTATATAAAAAAGCGAAAGCCCTGACTGACTCATTCATCACTAATTCTCACACATCCCACGAAGCTAGAGGGCTGAAATTTGGCACAGGTGTTCCTTATAAGCTAATTAGGAAAAGTAAAGATGTTTCATACCGATGTTTTGTGATTAAGGGGGTGAAACTGGGGTACCTACCTTAATAAACAATATTGCTTTATAAACTCTTTTTAAGCGTTTAGAGGATAATAATCCGATAAGTTTGTTCTAATAATGCTTTCGAAAAAATATAGCAATTATTTTTAACCCTGTGGATGCTTCTAAGGGCTGGAAAAAAAAGCGAATAGAGACAATTAATTAAAATGTGTAATTATGTTTTACTATGCAACTCCAAGAGACGGTAGAAGCCTGTAGTTTATATTTTGCTGAATTTTGTGGTGTTTGTAGTCTCTGTGTGAGTGAGAGGGCCTGGCCCGGGGCAGTGTAGGGTGGTGGGAGAAGGGAGACCTGTCTAGCCAAGCTCAGCTGATTACGGGGCCATTCGCCCAGACGCCGTCTCTCGATTCACGTAACAATGCCTTCGAAAAAATAAAGCAATTATTTTTAACCCTGTAGATGCTTCTAAGGGGTTGAAAAAAATGAATACAGACAATTAATCTATCTCTATATGAAAGCAAAAGCCCTGACTGACTGATTCAGCTATAAAACTCCCCATGAGAAACAATACATGGTCACCTCCTCGCGTTGTTTCTCGGGTAGCGCTAAGAACCATGCCTTTAAGCTTCAAACGAAAATTCCACATTTTCATACAAAAATAAATAATAACACAATATCTCGTGCGAAGAACGGGCATTCAGCTAGTGTAATTATATAAACAAGTGTCTTACTAACTGACAAAGAGATTTAACATGATTTTAATAAGCTCTATGCACACCCTGCTGCAAATTCCAGTTGAAACTGGTTGAAGCTGGTTGGATTTTAAGCTGTATTGTTCTGTGTTTAACCAGTAATAAACATAGTCAATCAGTTTTACTAATTTTCAACATGTTAACTGTGTCCAACCAGTATTAAAGATAATCAACAAGAAATGTAGTTAATCAGTTTAAACCAGTATTAATTGTAATCAACCAATCATGTGGTCAGTAAGTTTCAATCAGTTTCAACAAGGTAATTGTATTGAACTAGTGTTAACTGTGACCAACTAGCCATTTGGTCATCAGTTTTAACAAGTTTCAACATGGTAGCCATGTTCCACCAATATTAAAACATAATAAGCCAGTTTCAACATGGTAGCCAAGTTCCAAAAATATTACACCATAATAAACCAGTTTCAACTTGGTAGATGTGTTAAACCAGTATTAATCATGATCAACCCGCCATTTATTCAATTGGTTTTAACCAGTTTCAATAATAAAATCATGTTGTCAGTGTAAAATCTTTAATGTGATTTTGGTATAGTGACCGGTATTAATATAGTTTTTTCAAACAATTTTTGAGAAAGATAAGTAGTAAGTGAGCATTCAATTTTAAAAATAAATAAATAAATGGTATGGAGCTTCGCACAGACTTTATTGATCTAGTGTTTAAAAATGGTGATAGTTACTCAAAACTTTTAATATAAGTGAAACAAAATAATATACACTAGCAAACACAAACATAAATTGCTACAAACATATGTAAAACCTTTTTTGACTCCCAGTTTTAAATTTTATAATTTTATTTTTAGAGAATTCACATCCTCATTTGCATTTCTGTACAAATAAAAAATATCGATTTTGGGTCCCCAAGGGTCAAAACTTCGTATTAAAATTTTTACTTCCGGTAAAAATTGTCAACTTTTTATTAGGTGTCGCAAATCTTCAGGTCATCACATTGCTATTAAATTCCTCATTTATATATTCTGACTAATAAAAAAATGTAAATATTGACTATTGAGTCTAAAATGATAAGAGCTAGAATAGATAATTGTGTACAAACATTTCACCTAAATATTAAAGAAAAAAGAACATACACTTTTTGAGAGATTTACTAATATTTAATTACTCTATGGCATTAGAGAATTTGCGTTAAAATATTAGTGTCTTTATACAGCTAAAGCTCACAAAATTGTATTAATATATTTGCCAATATCTCAGAAATTATTGGTTTTATCAAGATATATTTCAAATATAAGTTTTTTATTTTCAATGGTGCTACGATTTTGCAATGATTTTATTTAGTATCTCAAATAATTGAGGGGATAAGGAAATTTCCACTTCCTAAAGTACCCTAAAAGTCATTTTCATAGTGAAATTAAAATAGCAGTTGTGTTTATAATCTTAATCAACGCCTAGATATGAATTTTAATCAAAATCGTTAGAGCTGATTTTGAGACAATGGATTTTTCTCTTTTTGTCCTTTATTAAACTACTCTTAATTTTAGGGTTAAACAGACACACAGACACAGACAGACGGCATTGCAAAAACCACTTTTTACGGTTCGGGGGTTCATGAAACGTCGACATCCATCAACATCTTGGGTTAGATATAAATATATGGTTAGTGTCTAAGCAATTCATCCCCATTCCCCTCTTTGGCAAGCGAGCCTCTCATCGTTCAAGCTATAACTCCAACAATCAGTCAACAATTACCGGTTGTGAGAGATGGTTGCATCTCGGACGTTATTTTATGCTATTTGGAAGTAGAAGCTAAATTTATGTACCAGTAGTATTCATAGATTTGTGGAGAACACCGGAAGTAACTGTGCCCAGACTGTTAAAAATTGGTTGAATACAAATATTTTCATTTCTTTAGTTTTTACTGAACTAAATCGTTCCAGCCATTACAAAAACATTTAGCTACAACATTTAATTTCATCTACACAGGTTTTTAAAGACTTTTATTTTTATTGTTTTGTGGTATTTGTTTTTACTTTCTCGTTACCTAACAGGTAGAGAAAGTATTGTGATCGTCAAAAAAAATTGAACTCGAGATTTTGATGAATTTCAGAGTTTCATAACCCCTTTGAATCCAAAAAAGTGGTCTTTGCATTCCCGTCTTTCTGTACCTTGGAGTAGAGGCTAAACTATTTCACTGATCAGGCTAAAACTTGGTATTTAGGGTTTTCATAGGGTTGCTCCGAGGAATTTTTGGAATTGGAAATCTAACCCTAAAATTAAGGGCAGTTTTCTTAAGGGTGAAAAGATAAAAAAATAATTTGATCAAAATTGGATCTAACGATATTGATTAAATTTCATTCCTAAACATTGATAAATAATATAATCAAATGGTTAATCTAAAATTTTCCTCGAAATAACTCGGGGTTCCAGTCTGATCCGTAAATTCTAATTTTTTAACATATCTCCACACCTCTTTGAAATATGAAATTACTTACTATTGCAAATATATCGGTCTGTTAATAATAAAAATCTCTAATTTGAAATTTATTTTTATAAAACCAATAAGTTTCCAGCTATATGCAAATATATGTTTTTTAACTTTTCAAACACTAAAGGTAAAGTATTGTGACCGTAAAAAAACCCAACTAAGATGTTGATGGATGTCAACCTTTCATGACCCCTCGAGCTCCAAAAAGTCGTTTTTGCAATGCTGTCTGTCTCTGTGTATGTTTAACCCTAAAATTTATAGTAGTTTAATAAACGGAAAAAAGAGAAAAAAATATATATTTTCTCAAAGTCGGCTATAACGACTTTGATTAAAATTCCTACCTAGGTGTTAATTAATATTATAAATAAAATTGCTATTTTCATTTTCCCATAAAATCGAATTTTAGGGTCCTTTACAGAACCGGAAATTTCCATGTAGCCGCAACTATTTGAGATACTAAATAACTTATCACCTGCCTCGGTGGCGTAGTTAGCTAATACGCTAGTTTTGTGTTGAGCTAGACTGCCAAGGAAGGGGGGAGATTGAGGTTCAAATAGAGGGTGAACTGGGGAGTGGTTTTTTTAAAATGGGTATTCACTCTTCCTCCACACAAGTGCGGGTTCACTTCCTCTATATTTATCCTTTCCAATTCTTAACCCATTAGCGTAATTAATAAGTAAGTGTATAGCCCGTACGGGTAGTAACAAGCGGTGCTAAAAAAAACTTATCATTGCAAACTTGTAGTATTATTAAAAATTAAAAACTTGTATTCGAACTATATCTTTATAAAACCAAAAGTTTCTGAGATATTAGCAAATATATTGATACAATTTTGTGAGCTTTAGTTGTACAAAGATACTACTTAAGTTTTAAAGGCCCAATTCTCTAATGCCATAGAGTAAGTAAATATCTAAGTATCTCAAAAAAGTTGATGTTCTTTTTCCTTTAATCTAGGGAAAATGTTTGTACATCAATTATCATTCTCTATCATTTTAGACTCAATAATCAATATCTTCCTATTTTATTGGTCAAAATGTATAAATGAGGAATTTCATAGCAATGCGATAATCATAAAATGTGCTACCCCTATATAATGTCAAAAATTTCAAATGGAAGTTGAAATTTTAATACAAAGTATTGACCCTTGTGGACCCAACATCTATCTTTTTTATTGGTCGAAATATATAAATGAGGACTTTAATAATTCTTAGAAATATATATATATATATATATATATATATATATATATATATATATATATATATANATATATAAATATATATAAAATTTAAAACCAGAAGTCAAAAAATGTTTACGTTAGTATAGCGGAACTTTTGCTCTGGTTTGCTAGTGTATAGTATTTTGTTTCACATATATTACAAGTTTTGAGTAAATATCTTCATTTTTAAATAATAGATTGAGAACATCTGTGCGGAGTTCAGTACAATTTATTTTATTTTGCACTGCGTCTTACTACTCATTCGGGTTATATGCTTATGTACTAATTACTTTGATGGGTTAGGGATGAGCAAGGTTTAATCGGGAAGAAATGTACCCATATTTGCGTGGAGGGAGAATGGAAAACAATTTTGTGAAAACCATATTCAATACTCCTGTTCAAGATTCAAACCCTGATATACCTGTCATCAGCAGTCTAGTCTAACCAAAGGCCTTATTAATAACATTTATATTAACTAATTACTCTAATTTTTTGTTCGTGATGATAAAAGCATCTAAATTTGTTTTTTGATGCACTCAGAATATAGGAGGGGGAAGGAGGGTACGACGACACTTTATACATGTGCAACATATAAATGGTAGAACTAATATAGAGTGTGGATAATCCAGGCAGGGAGTAAGACCCGTAGCATTCACACAACTGAAAGAAATAATTATTTGGCTGTTTGTTGGAAAAGGACACACTGAACTTTAACTAAGATTAAAAATACACTCCAAATATCTTCCTGTGGCATCTAATGTTTAAAAATAAAACGTAATGAGGATAACTTCAAATATTTTAAAGAGGCAATTAATTAATTAATTAAAAATAAAATTCAAAGTGAAAATCAGAACCACTCTTAATAGCTTCTAGAGGCATCCAATGTTTAAAATGTTACTATGGAAGGACCCCCAGACCAACCTCTCAGTTAAGTTCCACCCCCCTTCCCCTTCTAAAGTGCTTCTGGAACCACTATTGCATTCACAACACAGTTCAACCCTCTTGCGACTGTGGTGTTCATTGGAAGATGGGCAGCATATCCCGGATTATAATTTGCAACAGCCACAATTGCATTCCAGAGATGTTCTCTCATGTTGTGCCGTTGGGAGTACACAATTCCCTTCATATGGTCCCACAACCAGAAGTCGTAAAGTGTAAGAGCGGCAGCTCGCGCCGGCCATACAACAGGCTTGTTGTGTCCAATTCATCACCTGAGATAGTATTTGTCCAAATGACGTCTCGTCGTAATATGGAGAGGCTCCATTCTGAAGGAGTCACATGTTCAGTGGCGTTGCCAGCAGAACTTCCTTGGGTAGTTGGGGGAAAATGGTCTGCAAAAAGTGTAAGTAGTTTTCACCTTGTAGTTGTGCAGGCATTTTATATGATCAAAGTAGAATATCACCCATAACTTCTGACCAAACATTGATGGAAAATTGATATTGCTAATGGACCTCCAGTACGGCATTTGGATTTGTGTCGGCCCAAATGTGCTGGTTGCGGAGAATTACACTGTCATTTTTGGTAAATGTTTTTTCATCCTTTGCCAGTAATTCACTGCGGATTTATCGATCTGTGGCGTGGTGGTGCAGCAGCCAATCACAGAATGTCCTAGGACATTCAAAATAAAGAGCTGGATTCAACTCCTGCAGCAGCTGCAATTGGAAGGGGAAGCGTAGTTGGTCATTTACTGTTCTCAATACAGACCTCTGTGACGTGTGGCTAATCGCCATGTACTTGTATTTGGTGGGCATTCCACAGAATGCAGAATTGTCTCTTCCACTGCAATGGTCCTGCGACAGCGTCGCCTACCAGCATTGGCTATCATAGGTGCAAAGTGGCCAGTTTTCCTTAGGCGATGATTAAGTGCCAAAAATGTCCTTAGATTTGGGTGTCGTCAGACAGGAGTAGCGGCAGTGGAATATCTCTCATTCCTCACCGTAAATAAGAGTCATATTGGTCAGATCCTCATTTGTGTATTGGCCACTTTCAATCACAGCAAGTGACTGAGTGTGATGTTCCATGTCTCTTTCATACCCAATGACACGTGCTCAATGCTACCCTGAAATGTTGCCATATCTCAATAACAAAGCGGTCCCGGCAATATGTTGTGATGAGAATTGGTTTCTTTGTCCGTGTAGAATCCACTACGCCATTTTACTGTATATAGTTATGAATTTCCCTGTATATAGTATTAATAAATATAATTATATTGGTTGAAATAAACTGTGAAAATGCTGTGTTGAATTACAAGAAAAACTAAACACTTATTCATTAATAATTTAACATAAGGGGCTTTTAAGGTGTGAATGTAGTCCCTCCTGCTCTCCATAATTCTTCTAATTTAATAGTTCTACAGTTTTGAAAAGATGGGTGTAATCGTTTGAACACAAAAAAAAGTCAAAACTTACAGTCAAAACCTACATTTAAATTGGTATTCATGAGCATTTTGATATTGGTGTTAATACGCAGAATTTTTTTGCCATATCGTCATTTAAGTTTAAGAATAGTTTCAAAAAGATTTACATATTTAGTCAACATCCTTTAAGAGAATTTTTTAACTATAAGATTTCCACGAAAGAGATATTTTATTGTAAGATTATATTTACTTTATTCTTCAATTTTAATGAGTAAGAGGGACAAATGTTAATGATTCAGGAATGTCAACACTTAGCGAAATATTGTAACACTATCAAGCATCACTTGTGCTATTTATATTCTGATGAAACAAATAACAGTATGTAGTTTCTGCAGATACACAAAGTTTTTAGACCAAGTGTCTTTGGTTTAATTAATATTTAGGTCAAATTGCTTTTGGTTTCAATTTTTAAGCCAAATGAGTTTGGGCCAAATTCTGTCGGGCATGTGCCATTTTTAATGTTTTATATATTTAGCATTTAGCAACTATTTTAGAATTAAATACTATACCAAAGACATAATTGTGTTTTTAATGAAATACAACATTAAATTGTCAAAATTTAATCAGTGAAGAAAAGAAGAGTGTCAAAAAGTCAGGACTTCTTACAAACAATTATAAGCTTACTTGGATAGCTTGGGCTGATTTTATTGGTCCTACCTTAACATTTTGTTTTACAAATCAATATTTTTATCGCGAACAAGATGTGTATAGTTTCAATTTGTGATACAGGGTGGCTACAAAACATATTTTACAAAATTTTCTGACTTTTCCAGGTTTTCCAGGCAACATTTCTCAATTTTCCCTGACTACTTTTTTCCAGTTTTAATGGTGGATGATGACTTGTTTTATTTATTATTGATCACATATTAAAAAAGTTTGTATCTACTAAACATAAACAGTTTTATCAGTTATTTTAAAAATTAAAATGTTATTTTATTTAGGTATTACTAACTTTTGTTTTAGTGTTTAGTTGCGAAATTAATGGGATTTTTAGAGATACTTTTTAATTCCCTGACTTTTCCTTATTTTTAGTTAAAATTCCCTGACATTCCACTGTTTTCTCTGTCATTCAAAAATTCCCTGACTTTTCCAGGTTTTCCCTGTCTGTAGCCACCATGTGATACAATATTTCTTAGACTCTGGACGCCATCAATTGTAAGATGGACCATAATTTTCCATCACCACAAACAAAGAAAACGCTTTGATTCTAAGAAAATTAATATAAATAAAACACTAGATATGAGATATATTTTTGTAACAGAATTCTATCTACTAACAACCATAGTACCTTATTTATCAGTAGGTATGTTATTCATCTCTTCCTTCTGAAACAATATCAGTCTTGACTCTTCTGAGATATCTGCATCTGAGTTTATATCAGAGTCTACTTACTTCACATTCAAAGTCTGATTCTTCTGAGCCATGTTTATTATTCCATTATCATATTCTGAGCCATTGAGGGCGTTGGTTGAAAGAGAAATATGATTCCAAGATGCAGTCCATTTTTAAAGACTTTAAATGGGGAAAATATTGTGTCTTAGAATCAAAGAAATATGATAGAGTGAATAATGTTGTTTGCACATACTTTGTTCATTATATTGTATTAACATCACAATTTGGTTATATAGGACTACATAATTAAATTTTGTGGAATTCTAGACGCAATATTCATAAAACTTCTAAGTCTAGGCTACAGGCCTATTATTTTAGGCTCTCAAAGACAACGGTTTTAAAATCAATTTTTATCTTGATAATATATTATAGGCTCACAGAGACATCAGTTTTAAAGTCCATTCTTATCTTGAAAATATGTTATAGGCTAACCGAGACAAAAGTTTTAAAGTCCAATCTTATCTTGATAGTATATTATAGCAGGGGTGGCCAACTACATGGCCTTTTGGAGCCACAATGGTTTAGGTAGGGTTATAAAGAGCCGCAACCACTGTTCAAGGTTGTGCTTGCACCACCACCAATTACATTTACACATAGGCGCTGTTCATTGTTCTTCTCATATTTAAGGACATAGTCCACTACCAGTTAGTCAACTTGGTGTTGTGTATGAGTAAAATTGACAATTTGTTTGTTAACATTTTTTTTTTTCAAATTGAGTGATAGCGTCTAAAAACGAAAAAATGAAGATGATATTAGAAGCTTTAAAGATAAAGTGGGAAGGGCAGTCTGTTTTGGTAGAAATACATGGTAAGCCAATGTGTGCCTTATGTAAAATAATACTGGTGTCATTCAAGGCCAGTAATCTTAAGTGCCATTATGACATGCATTACAGTACTTTCAGCACAAAATTTCCTTTTGGTTTCTTTCTTAGGTGAACTAATGCTTTATATTTAAAATAAAAACTTCATAGTCAGAGTAAACTGATGTTCATGTTCACTAAGGAGGCAGATGTTACAACCAAGGCTGTGTTTATTTTAGCATTTAATATTTTACGGGCAAAGCGTCCATACACTTAAGGAGAGTTTGTCAAGAAAAATATTGAATAAATAGTTTGTTTTAAATCCGAATAATAAAAAAATGCACAAAATGATTGAACAAATGCCTATCTCCAGACATACAAATAAAAAGAAAATTTCTGCTATCAGTGTTGATTTTTTTTAGCACTGCATTTTACTACCCGGTCGCGTTAAACACTTAAGTACTAATTAGGCTAATGGATTAGGAATGGGGAAGGTTGAATTTTAGAGGAAGTGTACCCACATTTGTGTGGAGAGTGGAAAACCATTTAGGGAAAACCACCCCTAGTTCACCCGAGTGAGATTCAAGCCTCGATCTCCCCGTCCTCAACAGTCTGGATCAACACAAAACTAGTGCGTTAGCCAACTAAGATACCGAGGCGGGTAGTGTTGATATTGTAAATAAACTTACAAGGTAATTTAATGAACTGTGTTGTATTGAGTCAGGCTCTGGATCAATCAAACCACAACTAGCTATATTTGTCTGCTTTGTATCACACAACCTGGATGTGAAAGAAGAGTTATTAGACTTGATAGGATTAAAGAATACAGCTTGTGGCTCTGACATTAAAGAAGATCTCGATGATGAACTTAAAAAAGCTTCTATCTCGAGTGGAAAGATTGTCAGTATTGCAACTTGTGTGCTAACTATGAGAGGCCAAACAAAAGGGAATGTGGGAGTTTTATAGACTGATGGATACATGATTTCCTCACTGTACATTGCTTTATTCACAGGGAGCATCTAGCACCCAAGTATATTACATTTGAGCATGTGGGGAAGTTGTCCTAAAAATTGTCCAATATATTCGTTAAAGTGAAAACCACCAGGCAATTAAAAGCCTTTGTAGATTAACTCAACAGTGACGAGTTTCCTAATGATGTTTCGTGGCTTTGCTTAGTAGGGTGGCTCTCGGTAGCCAAAGTACTAAACAAGTTTTTTTGAACGTTGTTGGAACCAATCAAACAATTTCTTCAAGAGAAGGAGAAATACTTCCCTCAACTTTAGGACATTCAGTAGTTGTTAGAAATGGCATTATTTACATATTCTATTCAGAATTTACAATCATTAAATACATTACTGCAAGAAAAAGGAAAACTAGTAACAGATTTAGAACAAATGGTGTTCAGCTACCACAACAAATTGAAACTTTTCAGAGATACTTGAAATCTAAATTTTAAATCACTTCCCTCGTCTGAAAAAAATTCTGACAACTTTTCTTGTTGTAGAACTGGTGATGGAATTAATATTTTCAAATTAAATGGTCTTTTACAAGAACTCAATTATCGATTCTGCAATCTTTGAGCAGCTAAGCCATCATTTGCTTTCTTGGCGAATCCTTTTCTCGCTAACTTAATGGAGACTGGTTGTCCTATTTTAAAGTAAATTGTGTTGGACTCAGCCACTGTAGATTTAGAGCTACTGGAACTTCAAGAGGACAAAGAACTTAAACAAGTGAAATAAAGTGGATGTTCGATTAATCAGTTTTGACACATGTACCAGAACAAAAATATCCCTAAGTAAAGGAATGTGCTAAGAGCTAAGAGATTGATCTCCATTTTTGGTACAACCTATTATTGTGAAGCATTATATTCAACAGTTAGATTTATTAACTCAAAATACAGATTTGTTTTGACAGTCGAACATTTAAACAAACTAGTGCAAACTACTTTAACAGATCAACCTTATTTTAAACAGCTTACGCTAAGATGGAAGCTAGAAAGGCCTCGACGAGTAAACTAAACGAGTAAAATATTGTTAGTGATAGCTTGTATTCTAATTTGAAAACAAGCCCTAACCTTAATATTATTTTACTTTTGCAAAATAAAATGTGTTTATTTAGTTTATAAATGAGTGTGTCAAATAAAAATTGTTTTACTAAAGTTATTAATCTTATTTGGCCCGTTTTTTCTTTTCTCGCTATGCCAAATTTACTGTCATAATTAAAGCAGCAAAATATGACAAATGATTAAAAAAATACTTTTTACTAAATTTGCTAAAAAAATTTTTTGTATTATTTATGATTACAAAACTTGTGTTTTAGAAAAGTTTTCAATTAATTTTATTATTTACTCTTTTGCAATATGACAGAATAAATCACAAGACAACTTGCTAAGGTGGACAAATGAGATTTATTTCAATATTTTTGTTACCTCTTAACTCTGACCCACCTTGATGGCGTAGTTGGCTAACGCGCCAGTCGTGTTGAGCTAGACCACCAAGGATGGGGAGATCGAGGTTCGAATCTTGATCGAGTGAACTGAGTTTTTTTCCCTAAATGGTTTTCCACTCTCCCTCCCCGCAAATGTGGGTTTACTTCCTCTAAATTCAACCTTTCCAATTCCTAATCCATTAGTGTAATTAATACTTAAGCGAATAACCCGAACGGGTAGTAAGACGCGGTGCTAAATTAATTAATAAAAAAAAATCTTAACACTGGAGTCAGAAACTACTAACGAAAGTTTGCTGTTCACTGTTGAGTCTGACAAATTGTAATTATCATAAATACCCGACCAATGGTGCCAAGTCCAGTACCAGTAGCAAAGCTAAGTTTGATAATTTCCCAAAATAATGCCAAGTATCCAAATTTCACACTTTATTTACTATTCCTTTCTAGCCTTTTTATACTAGCTTTAAGTGTTAAAATACCACTCTACCCCTTACAATCCCTTTGTTTTGTCTATAAGTTTCACAATGCTAGCATACTTTCAAACTTTACATTAGTAGCATTGTCTAGGGTGTTACCTGCGATGAGATAGCTGCGCTAATGTTATCAGCTGAGTTTCTCGAAAGGGGGACCAGAATGAGTCACTATACCAAGTCATTGCTTGCATGAACTCTCTCATCTATTTTCTAATTCTACTTCTGCCTCTTTCTTACTCACCAACACCGTTAAGTTACATTTATGAAAAGAAGAGTTGGGCTGAATTTAATGTTGGTTCATTATAAGCTCCGTGGGCTGCCCAAAATCATAGACTGAACTGCAAGTTTGACATGACTGACCTAGAGGTTTGCTCTGCTATCTGATGAGTAAATCTAAAGGTGCTACTGTATATTCAGATTAGTAGTAAGCACTGTTAGGATCTTATCCAAGGTTAAATTATGTAGGGTGAAATATTATTAAGTTTATTTAGAAATTTTACATTAAATAGCTAACCCCAATCAAAAAAATACAGAAACAACACGGTGTTTTTATTTTAAATTACTAGTCCCTAAATAAAATGATCGAACAATTGCTAGTTGAAAAACAAAACCTAGTTACTGTAGACTTTATTGGTGATATACACAAGTGAAATGAAAAATAAGGCTCATTGTTGACTGCCCAGTGGATAAATATGATAGAAAAAAAAAGGAAGTTTGTTTATCATTTTGCAGGCAAAACTTTGACTCTTTGAATAATGACAAATTCTTATAGATAAATAACGTCCTGGATAGAAATGTTAGAAGACCTATATGCAGTAGCATAGACGGAGAGTATTGGAGGCAAGTAGGCCTCATGAGCACCGAACACAGACACACTTATCATAGCGTGGGTTACCAACTTGACAGTTTTCCTCTAATTAAACTTTAATTCCATACATATGTATGTATGTATGTTCATGTCTTTTTTGTGTTTTGTGTGTTTTAGATGTCTCTTTATATGAAACAGGAATATTTCCGAAAATTTAAAACTATGTGTAAATTTGGATATGTGAAGAAGTGAGAATTGGGAAGCGTAAAAAGTTTAATACAAAAAGAAGAGAAGAGTGAAGAGGTTTGTTCATTACAGATAAGAAAGAATCTATTTCATATAGCTCCTATCATTAAATATTAATCAGTTTGTAAACACCTCACATAGTTATTTTAACATGTTTTGATTTAACTGTTTTTAATATGTCCTTATGTAAAACTTTACAATCAATACATATTTATTACGGTTTGATTTTATTAATGATTGGATTAATTTTAGCTATTGTATTATTTATTGTTCTAATAATATTTTTAATAATTTTTCTTAGCAATTTTTCTATAGTATAACATTAATTTTCTTGTTTAGCACATTCCTAAAGCTCTAATAACAGGTTTTTAATATATTTTTTCTTTACTGTATCTAAATTGACAAATGATTTTACATCACATCTTTTTGATACCTTAATGTGAAGCATTAAGTTAATAAAACGTCTTTGATTTTTTCTTATCAATAATCATAAGGAATGGGTGCCATTATTATGTTAGTAATATATTATGTTCTTTAAGTGTAGGTTCACTTTTTACATTGTGCATGAGTCAAACAGGAAGAGATATCTATTATTATGTGTGCACCATAATGAGTAAATAGAAGTACAAGGAAAAAGGGCAGTGTGAAAATATTGAGATTCTTTTTTGTTACGAGTGTAAATCTGTGCTGATATTAACCTATGGGCTATCGGCAGAATGGGCAGCGCTGGTAAACTAAGTTCAGCTTGTGTTAGGGTTTGGTTTTAGTTGGGTAACTTATACAGTCAAGTATTCTCTTGGCCATGAGGCCAACTAATACACACCTGTGGAAATCAGCGCAATCGGATGAACCCTCGCCCCCCTCTCCCCCTCAATCCCCCAAACATGCCCGCACTCACACAACCAACCAACAAAAAACAGAGTAAAGTAAAATGAATCAATAATAAAGAAAGCACTACTCGTAAATATAGCCTAAGAATACAAATAATGATGAGATATGTGTTTAAATCAAGGCTTAAAATATAAGAAATGACAGAGATGTTTGCAAAGAAAATAAAGGCCTTCTTACTTAATTGAGCTAATTATTTTTATTGAAATCTTTAGCAAAAGGTTATAAGTAAATCAAAGAGAAAAATTAGTTAGAAACAAAAGAGGTATGTTATGAAAAGATCCATATTGATATAAATGAAAGTTACAATATTACATACACTGCCTTCAAAGTCATATTTTGCAATGACTTTTTCAATGCGACGAGGAGCAGGCCTGATGAGGGGGGTCGTGTCCAAATAATGAAGCTTGTAAAACTGTAGACATGCTGGCAGGTCAGGAAACATCTGATCTCCAATGCGATAGCGTGTTTGTTCACCTTGCTGGATTTTGTTGATAATGTAATGGCTTACCTTGCTATCTTCCCTAAAATAAAAATAAATTAGAAAATTAAAAAATAGAGAGCTACTGCAAAACCATTTGGAATTATTTCCAATAAGTTCTAAATAATATGATCACTAAGGTACAGAGCAAAAAAATAAAAAAATAATGTATTCAATTTATTAAAATCAGCATTAAAATATAGTCAACAGATTCATGGACATCATAAACATTTGAAATGTTTTAGGTTTCTGAATATAGTTTGGGTGATTTGCATCTTTTATATGGCTTGATTAGAATATCAAATTTGAGTATAATTTGTAAGTTATTACTAAACATTTCTTTAATTTTTATTTCAGTAGACAGGTAGATTGGTTTTATAATGTCAGTAGCATTTACATATTTAAAGTTTGGTGTAGTATCTGGAATATTAAGACTTCATAATTAAAATAAAATGCACACTTTTGTGAAATGTTGAGTTAATTTATTACTATATATATTAACAAACATGTCAGTTATTAAAAAAAAAAAGTAATAATATTAGAAGCTATACCTACTTTTCTGGCCGCATGGCCTAAGGTGCCGCTCTCGCAATGAATTGTACTTGACAGGGAGTTTTATGTTCAAATCCTGGTAAGGTGTACTGAGGGTGGTTTTTCTTAAATGATTTATCCCTCTCCCTCAATGCATATGCAGATACACTTCCTCTAAATTCAACTTTCCTCATCTTCTAGCACATTAGCGTAATTAGTACATGTGTATAGCTTGAATGGGTAGTGCAGTAAGATGTGAAAAAAAAGAGTACTCATAAAATGCAATCAAGTAGGTACTATTTAACAATTGAATAACATTGTGATTTAAAGGCCTACAGTTATAAGTTATTGTTTTTATTTCCTTCAAATCATAAATTTATTAAATACCAAATGTGTTTAATTTTAAAGTAAGGAACTTCTATTTTTTAAGCTATTGAATTAATTTTCATACAATAGTAAAAATATCAATATCAATTATGTAGAACAATTGTAAAATTATGTGATTTAAAGGCGTCGGTGTCTAAAGAATAAACCATTTTGGATACCTATTAGTTATTTTGGAAGAATTTGACTTTTTGTAGTATTAGTTTTTAACTTATGCTGTAAACCTATTTTTTTAATTTGAAGAACTTACCAAAAAATAATTAAAGACTTAATATTAATAGTTTGAGGGATTATGATGAAGGTACCTAAAAGGTAAGGAAGCTACATAAGCATGCAGATTGGATGAAAAAGACAAAATTAAAATTACTTGAAAAATGACTACAAGTGCATCAGAAAAAGATGTGAATGGAAAATCACCCCTAATGCATCTACTCAAAATTTAAAAAAAAAATCAACTTACAGTCAGAGATAAAAAGGCCGATGAAGGCAATGAGCACTTTTTGTATTTGTAGTGGTTGTGAATTCATACTCATGGTGGTATATGATAAAATTATTTATAAATATGTAACATGAAAAAGAACATTGTGAGAGCAAATTAAAAACTAGAGAAGTTCACTATAAGATGACCACTTTTTCTCAACTAAGATTTTGGACAGAGTGGGTAAACAATTTCCATTTTTTAGGTTTACAATAACAAAGTTGGCACTATTAATTACACTTGTTTTAAACATATGTCCAAAAGTTGATTAAATTTTGCTCTTATTATAATCTATGAGAGAATTGAATTTAGTACTATGTCAAGTTAGTTTTGAGCATATTTGTTAATTAAATGACACTCATTGGCCTTATGTGTGTGTTTTTGTTAGTCATTTTCTTAACTTACATTCTTTACTAAAAAAAGTGACAGGACACTTTTTTGTGAAAATTACATCATAGCAATTTTTTTTTCTTTTACAAATTCAAAGGCTTTTATATCATTTAGAAACATGCATTAGCTTTCGAAAATAATATTGGATTTGTTGCAAATAACCTATAAGTATAGTCAAACTTACATTTTGCAATCACAAATTATCAGATTTTAATAAATTTTGTTTTCATTATATGTACCTACCTAAAGTTTTTGGAAAGTAAAAATCAGTAGAAGTGTTGAAAAAACATAAAATTGATGATTATTTGAGGGAGGGAAACATTTATTATTTTAAGTGGATTTTTAAAAATATTGATATATTGTTTCTTGGTTGAAATTTTTAAAATTTTATTTGCACCCGTTTTATAAAATATAATAATTTAAATGAAAAACCTTATTATTTACTAACAAAGTTTCTTCAATACCAGAATGTTCAACAAGGATTTAAAGAGTTTTTCTAACCACTTACAAGTGAAGGGGACCCGCTTTGGTGGCTGCATGGTCTAAGGTGTTACTCTTGTAGTAGGCTAGACTTCCAATGATGGGGAGATCGATTTTCAAATATCAGTCAGGTGTACTAAAGGTTTTATCCCAAAATAGTTTTCCACTTTCCCTCTACACAAATGTGGGTACACTTCCTATAAATATAATCTTCCTCATCCATAAAACCAATAAGGTCATTCCACATGACTCACATTATAGTGAGTCATATTTTCCAAATATAGTAGTCTCTCGGAAACTTGACCTAATGTGGATTGAGATGGTATCGAGTTATTGAAATGTCGGAGTTTTATGTATGAACTTGCATAAGATGCATGTTTACTAAACAAGGATGAATCACAGTACAGTATCCAATATTATAGGTACAGGTGTACTGTACTGTAGTATTGTACAGTACAGTAACAGTAATATACATATTATAGTACAATATATTATGTGTTTATATAATGGTGTATATAAATACGTGTAATATACAGAAAAGCAGTACAGTACTGTACATATAATATTGTAATGATTCGAATAACACATTACTGAATTGGAAAACTAACAAAAACAGCATTTGTAAAAACACCACAGCACGACTTATTCCACTTGAGTTACACAAACAAAGTGAGAGGTTCTACAGTTGAATGACCTTGGATTGTGATGATTGGCACCAACCAACAACTGTGTGCACGTGCACGTGTCAAGTTACACGGAGGGTCGAGTTTCCGAGACTCTACTGTATGGATTAACACACAGCCTAATCAAATGAATTTAGAAAAATAATTAATAAAGAAATGTTATAGATAATTTATTAATCTAATTACCCATAAAAACAAAATTGGATAAACTAAATGGACAGATAAAGGATGAATTTTTATAGTCCTGTCAGCCATGTTACAATGAAAGAGACATAGTTATTTTAAATAAAATATTTTTGTTCAAAATGTTGTTCACTTTAGCTAGAGCAAAGATATTTTTAAATAACTTCGAGATTATTTTGGACTCATTAAATAAAAATAAATTTGTTCAAATTAAACATTTATTTTTTATTTGTGACTCATTATACATTTAGCTGTTAATTAGAAACCAAATTTCTATGGAAAAAAAAAGGCTGATTAAATTGAGTTTTGTACAAAAATAATAATTCTTCATTGATTGATATGTGTTAATTAAAAAAAATTACAAGGCTATGCTTATAACCAGCCATCTATCTTTTTAGTTTAGATATAGCCAGCCTAGCCTACCACTTGATAAACTGTTTATAAAAAATTTAAAATATTTTTCACAGTTTGGCCATTTCTCCTGCTTCTTCATCCCCCTTCTTTGTCTTGCTCTTAGTGTATATGGCAGAGTGACATCCACGAAGTAGCCATGTCCTTACATAGTTTGAGAGATCAAAACTGGTTAGAGAGGGGCCAACAATCCTGATTATTATTATTATTATTATTATTATTATTATTATTATTATTATTATTATTATTAGCACCGCGTCTTACTACCCGTTCGGGTTATACGCACTTACACTAATGTGTGATGGTAGGGCGATTGTGAGATGAAAATGGAGGACCTACAGTTTAACGTGGAATCCGAACCACGGTGGAGGCCTGGCATTCCTCACATTCACAAGTTGTGATTAATACACGTCTTGTCAGAGGTGAAGGAAGGGTTTGGCAATCAGATAAATCTGTGCCGGGACGGACCGAGGATTGAACCCCGGACCCTCAGCACAGAAGTCTGACACCTTACCCCTAGACCACCAGGTCACCTACAACACACCTACATCAACAATCCTGATGAACATAAGGTTTTTTTTATGGTGTCCGCTAAAAGAGCAACCCTCTCTGGTGTTACCATTATGTTAATTTGTGAAAAACCCCTCACACTCACTTGATTATTAATTATAATTATCATTATCATCAACATCAATTATTATTATTATTATTATTATTATTATTATTATTATTATTAGCCCCACCTCTTACTACCCGTTCGGGTTATACGCACTACTCACTTGATAATACTCACTTGATAATACTCACTTGATGACACTGTAATTGTGTGTATTGTGTGCTTAAGGTGAAGGCGCTTTATAGGCATTAAGAAAGATGATTTTGAGAATTCCCTGAAAGCACAAATCATTTCCCTCTCATTGAGTTGATATCGTTTTGACAGTTTAGAGATTTCTTCTTCTCCAAAAAGGATGATATCTTTTACCCCCCCGCTGGCCAGTTCCTGGAATCTAAAACCATAGCACACCTTGCCATTACCACATCCCTACTAGATAGAAGTCTTTTTTGGACAGAGTTCTTCAAGCTCTCATAAAAAGCATTTGGTGAAATTGGAGGATCATCCACTCTGCCTTTCTTGTGTAGAACACCACCACTAAACTTCAGATTTGCAGCAGCTTCAAGAGACTCTTTATATGTTGGACCTGGAAATTCTCTTCTCAAACACTTCAACAAGATATTTGACTTTGATATGAGCTTTGTAAAGATCCGTGTTTCTTTCTTGTAGGTCGAGGCTGACTTCTGCCAAATCCTGGAGAGCATCACACATCAATCCAAGATCTAAAATGAACTCAAATGGTTATTTTCTTCAGCATCTTCTACATAGCCCAATCCTTTCTGTCTCTTGTATTTTCTTCCCTAGCTTCATCAAAATGAAAAAATTAACACTTCATAATTTTGCTATACTGCAGCAAGTGTGTTGTAGCTGGAGGCAACCCATCTTGTGGACAAAATTGGTCCTACTGTAGAAACTTGAGTTTCCAGCATTTCTGCACCAACCTTAAGCTCTCTTGAGTTTTTTTGGAGATGCGTGATAGATCACATATAATTTGTCAAATAAACTTTTAAATCGGTTTATACCAACGTCTTTTACGGCATCATGGACGGACAACTGTGATCTGCACAGTGCCACAAGACAATAGAAGGAAACTTTTCTTTAAAAAGCGTTGCAACACCACTGCGAGATCCAAACATGACAGCCATTCCATCACAAGTCAATGCAATTAAATGATTCCTCATAAATTCTTCAGTGAATCCTAGTGACTGTAGGTGTGACATTAAGCTTGAGAATATTCCACTTGCAGTTACATTCTCCAGTTCAATCAAGTCAATAAAAAGGTTCAGTGGCTCCTTCAGACTTATTCCTTCAATCAGAACTTGAACATAAACTATCAACATAGATTTCTGGCTCACTTGTTGTTGACTCATCTATTATAAGTGAAATCTTACTTTTTAAGTCAATGATTTGCTTTATTAACATTTTCCTCATTTCCTCTCCTAAGTTGTTAACAATGTTAATACACGAGTTTGTTGAATGTAATATCCTTCCCATGCCAATTCCACTCAGCTTCTGCAAAGTTATCTGATCCTCAAAGTTGTTGAATGACTTGATTCTTTTTTGCTACCTTGTAAGCTGTATGGAACACCTTACTTGTTATTTCTTTTTCTCTAGTCAGAGATTTTAAACACACGTTTTCCAGTTTCTCTTTCTCCATTTCTTCCTCAATTTTAACTGCAGATTTATGCACAGCACTGTCTTTGTGATCGAAAATTTTCTTTCTCAAAGATATTAGCTGCTATTTATGATTTTCTCCATTAAATGAAATTTCACAATCTAACCACTCTTTGCTCATTCTCATTCCCATTTCTTTGTCAACTCCTACATTTCCAACTTTCTTGCATGCTGTACAGCCCAGTTTCCCATTATCATAGAATAACAAGTCATTTTTTGAGGTGAATTCATCTTTTTGAAACACACTACAGCAGCTAGGCTATGCCTGCTCAGGCTGTGAAGTTATAGAATCAGAAGAGGAGCTAGGCTTAGGCATACAAACAAATTTTGTAGATCTAGTTTGACTGACGGTTGGTTGTGGTGACGTATGAAGTGACACGTTAGATTCAACTTCATCTGATTTCTGCTTTTTACTGGGAGGTGCACAAAAATACATGATTTTCTTCATTTTTGACAGAACATTCATTAAGTTTCTTGAAAAACAATATTCAGTCTAGGCTATACTGTGAAAACTTCTTAAAAACGCAATATGAATCCTTTATCACCATTGATCAAAACTACCAATGTAGGCCTATATTACACACTATAAATTGAAAAAGAGAAATACTAAACTAACTTTTACCATTAACTTAACTTTACAAATTCACGAATCCCAACAAAATGAACAGAGAATATAGCCTCAAAACGGACACGAACCGCATGATTTCTCGTGTAATACAGTGCGACCAACCTCTATTTTACCTCAATTATTCCCTTCTTATGCAGTAAACAAACTTGTGGATCGTTTCTGTAATGTCAGAAGCTGTCACAAAGTGCAATAGTTATCACGGTGCAAATAAATACTAGTAATTTTACATAAAAATGTGTTTTCAAAATATTTATATATTTTTTATCATTTAATTTTCTCATTTTAGAAATTTAATTCTTGGCCAAAAAGGTGCCGGAACACCGTTCTGGTGTGTTCCGGCAGAAAAAAAAGCCCTGAAAATAAGATAGAAATAAAATGTATAGCTTGGTACAGATTTGAGTCTAATTCAAGCTAAAATACCCCTGAGTGACCGTAATGTTTTTTACACTGTCTCTTAGTAATTTTTTTTAGCACTACGTCTTACTACCCATTAGGGTGGAATGAAAAAATGTTTTTTTAAATTCAAATGTCTAATAGCGATATAAACTTGCCTTTTACTAATGTAATGAACTGACTAAAACATCAAAGCAATCAGAAAAGTTTTTGAGGTGCCGCAAACGGATTGAAGTTTAATATATTTATTTATTTTTTCATTTTTTTGGTACATTTCTGAAGAAAATAATTTTTTGAATAAAAATTTCTAATAAAGATAAAAATAAACGTTTGACTAATTTTGTCAATTGACAAAAAAATCAAATCAAACAAATAATTTTTTGAGGTGCCATGAACAGGTTGAAGTTTTTACTTTTTGTGATTTTTGCACATCTTTTACATTTTTGAAAGTCTTGGTTATTAATTTATTTTTACTTAAACATTTAACTGTGATATCCTTCGTTCCATCAATATTAGACAGAACGTGACAAGTTAGCTGAAGTATAGCGTGACCTTGAACAAGCTGTGACAAGCGCCGCTTAGTAGGCAGGGAGGGGTAACCCCAAGCTCCACCCCAGTCGGTGGCTTTCTGAGCTTCATCTTGTGATGTGGTACTACAATTCCAATATGAAACAGTCTCATTTGAGTGGTTTTTTCATATAGTTTTTCTTTTTGTGTTATAGACTATAGTTTTTTATTATTAATATAGCACTGTGTGTTACTAACTGTTTGGGTTTTACGCTGTATAGACAATAGTGTTATTTTCTTTTGTGTATACCTTGTAACAGTAAAGTAAAAATGGTAGTGTCAAAAGCAGTACAGACTCAGCCAATGCACTAGTGCTCCATTTTTGGCTATCCTAAAGACCTTAGTAAAATATTACTATGGACCTATGAAGAAGTAATGGAGTGTTATCTTAATATAAGGAATGGGCTAAAAACAGAGTGCTTATAAGGAACCTACCGTAAGTGAAATATCAGAAATATTGGTAGAAAAAATTGAAAAGTTGTGGTCAAGAGCTTCTATTCCTGTCGTATCCCACACTCGTATCTTGCAGATGATTAGAAAACATCATGATAGGTAGAGAAATATTTTCAGATCAAAAAATAGAAAGGTAACTAAAGCTTTTGAATCGAATTTGATTTTGTTTAAGAATGAGAGTAAACTTCTTTTTGACATCGCTGCCTACAAATGTCTAAATTTTGCGCTTTGTAAATGTGAGAAAGAAAAGAAGGTTCCGAATTTAGAGCAAATAATTTTTAAAGACCAAAGAACGACTTAAAAAAATTGTTTTTAGTGCAGTTGATGTTGCAGTATCTAGAAATCTATCATTAAAAAAACTCAAAGTATTGGAGAGATAAATAAATTATAAGGAACAAAAAATACTGAAAAAGAATGGAATAGATGGAAAATGTGTCGTAGATGAGAAAAATAAAGAATATGAAGAATACATGAAATTTGAAGCAAATGATGTTGTGGCTTCAAAATCTTATCAGATTGCAACACTAAGTTAGCAAATGTACATGAAATTTCCTTCTGTAAATTCAGTATGTGATCGAACTGGTGTTTCTAATAGAGCTGATGCAGCAATTGCAAGTGCAGTTCTTCAGGATAGTGGCCTCATTAGTGAAGAGAACAAAAGTAAAGTAATTGTTAGAATGAAGATTAGAAGAGAAAGGTCAAAGAATCGAAAAAACTGTATAGAAGGCCATAATGAAAGCACTACAACAACTAACAAAGGACTTTATTTTGATGGAAGACGAGACAAAACTTTAGTACAGGAAAAGATAGGGAGCAAATATCACAGGAAAACCGTTGTAGAAGAACATGTGTCACTTATTGAAGAGCCTGGATCGAAATATTTGGGACATGTGGCACCACGTTCTAGGATATTAAGGATAGCATTGTGTTGTTTTATAATGTTAATAACCGACCCATAGACATAACTACTGTAGGATGTGATGGAATTGTGACTAACACTGGTAAAGCACAAGCTAATAAAGACCTTCCACCAGTAAACTTTCCCCTTTATCCGTGTCATACGCAAGCCGTTAAAAGGATGGTGAATTTAGTTACTGAATCATCATTGGCCGTATGTGGGGCCTCACAAGAGATGGATTTTTAAAAGCGAAAATAGAATCGCAGAAATTGATACCAATATTTGAAACTAAGGAACATTTCAATATAAAAGTAAAATGACAATGTTATTCTTTAACAAAAAAGGTTAATGACATTTTTTCTTATTCTGTTGAATATTTTTAATATAATATACTTATATACAGTGACAAATTTTATCCTGTAGTGAATGTATGTTGCTTTTATAGCACATATATATCCACAAGTAAAATATTTATATCTGTTTTGGATAGTATAATTGTATTCATTGAAATTTCATAAAAAAATCACCAAAATTTGATATATTAACCAATATATTGCACTCAAATAAATATCTTCTTGGAAAACTTTCAACGGTTTAAATGAAAACTATGTTTTTATATATGTCATCAATATTATTTAAAGTGTTTAAAATAAAAATTATAGTCCAAAAACCATTTTTGAAAATTTGGGTTTTTTTTTGTTAAAAGTTCATTTTTTAAGGACCGTGCGGCACCTCAAAACATTTTCATAGAGCTTCAAAATTTTGCAGTATTAAAACTGATCCTAAAAGGCAACTTTTGCACCCTATTAGAAAACTTAGTTTAAAAAAAAGTATTTTAGCCCGTGTTTTCATTCCACCCTACTGCCCATTTGGGTTATACGCCTATGTAATAATTACAGTAATGGTTTAGGGACGAGGAAGGTTTAATTGAGAGGAAGTGCACCCACATTTGTGTGGAAGGAGAGTGGAAAACCATTTAGGAAAAACCACCCTCAATGCAATCAACCAGGATCAAACCCTAATCTCCCCGTCTTTAGCAATCTAGTCCAACATGGAGTAGTGTGTTAGACCATGTGGCCACCGCAGCGGGTAGTTTGAGTTTTAACCATATATTATTAAACTAATGAAATAGGGATGTAGGCAGTAGAATTTTAGATGAAATGCACCCACATATACAGAGGGAGAGTTTAAAGCCATTTAGGTAAAACCAACCTCTCAGTACACCAAATAGGGATTCAAACCTCAATCTCCATGTCACCGGCAATTCTTCCCAACACAAGAGTGAAACATTAGAATAAGTAGCCACAAAAATATGGGTCCCTTAGAATTGAAACGGGAAAAATTATAAACCAGTATTTTGAACAACTTAAACCTATCTATCATTCATTCATCCTATAAAACTTCTAGGCCTTAATCAATGCATGTCACTGGTACTTAAGTGGTCTAGAAAAAGATTATAAAATTTATGTTGTACTATTATTTTTCTTTAGACTTTTGAAACTTCCTCCAATTATAAATATATCAAGTATGCAGAATGCAGATAAGCAAGCACTCAAGACCCTGTTTTAAATCTATAGAGGCTCAGTCAATTTAATTGCTACTCTTTACATCTGCCAGTAACTTGTGACAAATCATAACTTTCCTTTTCTCCACAGTTTAATTTCTTTGTAAACAAAGATGATTTGTCAGGTTTGCTTTAATGACTTCTCGGGGTGTCCAGCCAAACTACATTTTAAAATGCCTTGACTTTTCCATTCACTATAATCAATGGTTCTCAACCTTTTGTGGCCCATCTCCCCTTTCTGGAGGTTGACTAACACCTATCGCCCCCTTATCATTTTCATTGTATGCCTAGTTTTAATTCGAAATAAGTGTAAATAATAAAGCAGTTTTATTATTTTAAACAATTTTACTACCGTATTTAAAAACAACCAAAGCAGTTTCATCTGGTCACTCTTAAATATAAAATAAAAAAAATAAAAATTAAAACGTAAATTTTTTTCAGATTTTTTTAAGAACAAAGAAGTGAAATAATTAACTAAGATAATTGACATACATTTAAAAAATAGGATAGCCTGTTTTCATTTTTAAATTGGAATCTGGAAAAAAATTAAGAAAGTTGACAATTAAAATTTGAAAAAATAAATGAAAGTTTGAAAACTTTGTTATTGTTTTATTTTACCTTTTCAATGGCTGCCTTGTGCTTGGTGGATTTCAGTTAAAGCTAGAATATCCGGCTTTATGTTCATCAAGTTCAGGCACAAGTCTCCTTTGAGGCTAATGTCAAACTTATTTCTTTGGTTTGTGAGGAGCTGGACAACAGAACTAAATCCTTTTTCAACTAAATATGTTGACGGGAACGAGGTGAGAAGTGGTTCAGTTTTTCCCCACAGTTGTGGATAAGTGTCCATAAGCTTCACCCAGACTAACTCGTAGCCGCTCTGCTTGAAAATAATTTTCGCCTCACAGTCATACTTCAGATCTAGAAACTCTGTCTGCAAAGAGTTATCAAGCTTATCCACAGCTTCAAACGAGAATGGATCTAGAATCCAATCCGGAATTTGTAACTTGGTCAAATCTTCAAATCTTGATTCCATGTCAGTTTTTAACTGGTCAAGGTGATCAGTAAAAATTAGGATTTTGTCTTCTGGGAGTTCAGGAGTCTCGTTATCTGACACTGAACACTTTTTAAGGGTCGGAAACTGAATCAGCTCTTTACGGCCAATATTTACCTTGTAAATATCAAACTTGGCGATGAATGATGAAATAATTCCTTTGGCCTTGATAAGGTTCATCTTGTTTCCTTGAAGCCTTATATTGACTTCGTTCATTTTTTCAAAAATATCTGTAAGGTACGCAAGTTCCAACTTGCGTTGCTTCAAATTCTCACTTAAAACAGGATCAGACGTGTCGAGAAACTCAGTAACCGTGTCAAATAATTCGAAGAAACGGAACAAACAGTTTCCTTTGGAAAGCCACCTCACGGCCGTATGTAGAAGCAAGCGTTCGAATTCCTCATCATTTTCATGGCAAAGTTGTCGGAACAGACGGTCATTGAGGGAATTAGCTTTAATCTTGTTGACACCAGTAATAACCAGTTGTAGGGTTTCATGCAGGACACCACTCAATTTTTTCGCAGCTAAGTGTTGACGATGAATGACACAGTGAATAGTGATGACCTCTGGCACTTCTTTCTTAAGGTGGGCTAGAAACCCAGCATGACGACCTGACATGGCAGGAGCACCGTCTGTTGCGCAAGCGCTCACGTTTGTTAGGGGAATCTCTTTTTCCTCAAAATAATCTTGCACCACTTTAAAAATCGACGATCCCTTCGTATCAGTGATCAAAGTTCTAGCAAACAACATTTCCTCGGTAATTTCCTTTTGTTCATTGATAAACCTCACATAAGCTAATAAAATTGCTTTGTTATCAATCACAGTTGATTCATCAATCTGCAATGCAAATTTACTTTTTTTCAACAAATTGGTGAGTTTGGATTCAACGTCCGTGGCCATTTCGTCAATTCGCCTGGAAACAGTATTGTTGCTCAAAGGAACCGATTGACTTATCTTATTACTAGGGCCCTCACCTAGCATGATTTCAACAATTTTTTTGGTAGCCGGTAAAACAAGAGTTTCGCCAATTGTGTGAGGTTTACCACATTTAGCGATCAATAAAGACACCTCGTAAGAAGCAAGAAGACCTTTGTCAAGATCGGTTGCTCGTTTTTTAAATAATTCACTCACATTAGGCCGTTTATCAGCTTTAGCTTTGAGGTGTTGAAAATAACTAAGTTCTTTACTCACTTTATCACTGTGTACTCTTGATAAATGATCTTTCATTCGCGAAGGCTTCATGGCTTCATTACTAGTAAATGTTTTATCGCACAAAAGACAATGTGGAAACTGCACATTTTGCGGTGACGCGATAAAACCGAATTTTAAATACTCAGCTGAGTATTGACGACACTTCTTCTTTTTTGAATCCATTGTGCATGAACTTCTACACTTCAAAACAAACGCACAAAAACAGAAAAGACACGCACAAAAACTGATGGTGAGGCACACAAAGGCTAGTGAAGACTGAAGACGAATGTAGGTCAATGGCAAGTGTGTTGTGATGGCAGGAGGGGGAGGGGGTTGAGTCACCAGTCAGCCGCGCTGAGCAACAACAGGTGGGGACTGTGGAGAGGGGTGAGTGCAGTGAACTCGCCGGCTGAGAATAGCCAGTGACTCGTGCTACCCGGCAACTTCTACTGTACAGTACTATTTTAATTTTCCCCCTTTGAATACTCATCGCCCCTAAATCGCCCCCCTGATAACCCAAATCACCCACTTGGGGGCGATTGCCCCCAGGTTGGGAACCACTGGACTAGATGATCGAGGACATCTCTCACAGCCGCATCTAAATTTGGGAAAGCTTTATCTGAAAGTCGGCATAAATCCAGCCCAAGCGACGGGAGTGGTTCTGTGGGTGCATGACGTCTGTTACCAAACATGGCTTTAAAAAGTTTGTCTCCTTTCCCCAGGGCCAGAGCTTGTTTTATTCCAATTTTTACTTTAGAATATTGTTTGTGTTCATCTTGGTCCAAAACAAGATACGATTGTAATGCTTTACCGGCCAAACTGGCCAAGAGATACGCGCACTTTGTTGCGTCATCCGACCAATTGTTCACTGTGGCTACTAACTCAAAATGTGTGATCCCCTCGGACACGTCACTTTTACCATAGATTGTCCAGGGTAATAATATAGCGCTAGCCATTGTAGTTTAATATAATAACGTACTATCACACCACTTCCACGACTGTTGCGGTTCTTATTTACTACTATTATTTCTAAACTACAATATTACAAATAATTAGTACTTAATAATACGTCTATTAAATACATATGTCTTGAGTTAGTCGCACACATCCATTAAAATGTGAAAACACGCACTCTAGTGTTGACACTCTCAGCCCCGTTGCTCGACTGTTTTTTTTGTCACACTTGTCCAGTTTAGCCCTATACTCGGCCTGTTGGAATGTCCCCCACCCCCTTGCTATGAGGGAGTGGCCCAAGCCTGATGACTGTTCAGGGCTGGCTCAAGCATGCTCTCACTCGCTACACAGTGTTAAACTGTTTCTTCTGTAGAGGGATGGAAAGACGATGTGAAAATCAAATGTTGACCTTGATAATTTAGATTACATGCTCAATAGGGACAAATGTGTTCAAATAGATTGGCTGTGTGTATTAACTGGAAGAGAAATGTTATTTTGACTATAGTGAACATATGAAAATTCCAGAAATTTGATAAAATTCCCTGAATTTTCCATTACTTTTCCCTGTTTACCAGGTCAATGGACACCCTGTATATTAAATTTAACCAACAAACTTCACAAGAAGTGAAAGAATTAAAATTAGTGGAATCGATATATTACTAACCCTTAAGTGCTGCATTAAAACTTGCCTCACAATATTATTAACGTAGAGAATAAACAGCCCGTCAACACATCGAGGTAAGCTTATAACCCGAACAGGTGGTAAGACAAGTGCTAAGTATTATTATTACTAACACATCGAGTTGAATAGCACAATGATTTCATAAATTTAGGTCTCTGCTAATCTGAGACATAGCTAGACAGGAGTAATTTAGTTTATGAACTGATATATTGTGAAACTGTCTATTAGGGTTGCCACCTTTCAAAGATTGCTGGGCATGACACCCTATGTATGGGTTTGGGGGAAGAGGGCTACCGGATGGTCTGGGGGTACGGAATACCCCCCTGGCGGGGTCAAATGTAAGCCTTAAAAGTGGATTTTTAATGTCATCCTGGGCCTCTGGAAATAAGATATGAAATAAGAGCTAAAATGCATGTTTTTTTGTTTTGTCTTTTGGGGATACTAGTGACATGACATTAATCTGAGAACGTTTTTTAAGATACTTTCTTCGTTTTACTATCCAACATTCTAATAAGAGAAAACAATCATGATACATTATTGAATATGTAGATTTCCCAATTAAATATAATAACAATTTTAAAATAAAGTACAAATTAGTTGTCAAGTCAATGATGATATAGTGTTGATATAAAAAAGGTAGACATTGAAAAAATATCTTCACATTACTATTTACATGCTCACTTCATTATTTCCATTCATATTTAGTGTTATTCTTTGAACGTTCAGAAAAGTTCATTTTGATTTGCAATTCTTTATTAACTAAGTCCATGAACATCCGGTTTCTTGCATCTGACCACTGGTTCTTCATGACACTAAAGATTCTTTCAGCAAATGAGTTACTGATAGGAATTGAAAATATGAATATCAACTTCAGCTGTTGGGAATTAGAGACATCAATGGTGGTCTGGCGGTTGAAGAAATCTACCCAGATCTGGTCTTCTACATTAACTCTTGTTAAGTCCGAGGTATGCAGTTCGGAATTTACAAAACTCGTCGTACAGTTGGTCTTTATCTAGATTAAGGTATAGTTTATCTGTGAGCTTTAAAACATGTTCCCACTGAATATGATCTCCCTGTTGTTCTTTAAGTGATAAACAGACAAGGAGATTAAACACATTATCAATCTTTCAATGATGGAGGCATCTAGACTTGACATAGAGACCTTTGCCCTGGATCCTGGACACTGTGTTCAATTCCCAGACAGTCCAGCCAAAAACTGGACGGGTGGCAAACCTAATGTATATACATGTATGCTACATTTGACCAAACAAAGCAATATTTTGGGTATTTAGCATTAATTTTTTTAGCATCGTGTCTTATTTCTTGTTTGGGTTATATGCTTATTATGGTATATCTTTGAGAAATAGCTCAAGTGTGGAGTGGAACGTGTCTTCCTTATATAGTATCTGGAGGTAATTTATGGGTATTCAATCAAAATAAGCCTGGAAATTTAGGTGCAAAGCATAAAGTAAATATTTTATGAACAGTCTAATGTTTGATTTTAAGGAAATTTTACAACAAAGTTGAAACTTCATGGACGACAAAGTTATTTGGGTTTTTTTTTTTTAACTTTAAGCTCTACATCATCAAGTTACAAAGTGAGCTGTCTTTCTGATCAGAGGGGGGAAATTGTATGTAATATAGCAGTGTTTCTCAAAGATTTGGAAGTAATGGAAGTCAGGCGCAGTGGAGAATCAATGGCCAATGGCGGATCTAGGGATAAATGTTTGAAAATAATTAAAGAAAATTATTTAAATGCAGTTTTGCAGTTAGAAGATGAAATGAAGATTTAGCAATTATTGGTGGCTCGCTACAAGATTCTACTTGAATGATCTCACCATACGACATGCTGAAGGTTACAGACCATGAGTGGTCTCTTCCTGCCGGTATCACTACATGAAATGGATGTAGGTTGACTCACGACCTGGCACTGCTGCTAACTCAGCAGGAATGAAACAACACAGCGGTGCGCAGTGGTTCACTTGATGACAGCAAATCAAGTCTATGATACTGTTTAGCGTGGTCTTACTTACAGTCATTATACTTTTCTTTCTCTCACTCATGTGTCCTGTCATGTTCCTATTGATCCTTTTTGTCCAGTCAGAGGATATATTACCTTTTTTGGTCATGTATGTAACCACGCCAAATGTAAATTTTGTACTATATATATGTGTGTGATTTTGTGCTCTAAAATACACTTTGTTCTAGGTGGCTTAATAGATGTTATCATCAATAATTATGTTTCTAAGTTAAATTTTGACTTATAATATAGGTTTACTGTAGTTGTTTCAAAATTAACTTCAGCTATAAAAATGATTCCTTCAAATTAAATATTAGTTTCTAGAGAGGTTTTAGTTGTATTTTTAAGGACACTTCTTAGTGATCATGCTTATAAATAATTCTTTGCTTCGTGCTTCTCACATGACTAACAGACATTTAATTGAAAGATAAGTATGTGTCTGTTAAATGCAGCATTTATAAGTATAACGTTGTTTGTAATGTAAGGCAGTTTACTAAGCCACAGTCTGCCTACTAGTCATGTTCCAAGTATTATACCCAGGAATTAACTATTTTCAGTCCAAGAGACTTATTGTTTGTATATTTGTGTTTTTAATTAAACTAGTGTTTCCTATCTATCCTGTGTATTAAGACTATTGCTGCCCAAGTATAGGTTTAATTCCTGTTCGGTACAAAGGGAAACCATTCACCTAATTAAAAAAAGGTAATCTATCCATAGCAAGAATTATTTCCCCATACAATCAAATAACATTAAAGGGTCATTCTATATGAAAACACCCATAGGTGACAATATATTTCATTATTATTTTTAAATACATTTTTCTAGATACTCCAATAGTTTAAAATAAAAATTATTTGAAAAAATAAATTACTACTTGTTTTTTCAGTACGGTCATATTTCCAATGTGACTGATTATGTATTATTGTTGAACATCTTAGTTTTCTCATGATGTATTCAGGCTATAATTATGTTAGAGAATATTTGTAATAAAATGTTAGTTGAGTGTCGCATGTTTTATAGAACTATTTAATTAATTAATACTATATTACTAAAAGTAAAAAAACACTGTTAAAAGATAAAATACTAAATAATAATTCAGTGTTCACTGCTGTGGTGTGAAATTCTAATAATTAAAAAACTAATAAATGCGAAGCAGAACCAAATTGTTCTCGACAGAGATCATCTTCTTACCAAAAGAGATAAAAAGACACCGCCTTTTGGGGTAGGGGGGGAAAATACCCCGTTCCCAGTCTATATAGGATTGCAAAAATTGCAACACACGAAAAACAAGTGGGGTGACAATATGAAACTAAGCATTTCACCAACCTTGAAAGAATACTTTCAATCAACTATACAAACACTGAAAAGTATTAATCAAAGAAACATGTAGAATGAGTTAAACAAGTTTAGAATGTGAAAAAAAAAAGTTATTATTAAATAAAATATAATTACAGTCTGTACACACACACATAATGTTTCTTTCAATGGAATAGGACAGTCTTATGATGCCTCTCTTCAGCGAGACACCTACTGTTATGAAAGTGGCCACTTGAACAATTCCATCAATAGCAGGATGTAATTTCAGTACTCGGCCCGGTTTCCAATTGAGCATGGGTGAGAGGGGTGAAAGGGAGGGGGGAATTCTGTGGCCATGTGTTTTCCATTTCTTCTGCTATTGGAGTTAAACTAAGTACTCTTTGAACCACCTGACCCAAAAATGCTGCGAAAGTTGTTGCACATGTTGCCAGTGTGATAGTAGATTAATCTAAAGTTATGCCAGGTCTGGACCTAAAGTGGTTCTATAAAAATGTGAGCAGGGGTAAGGACGAAAAGGTCGGATGGATTACTGAAATGTGGTGTCAAAGGACTGGAGTTTAGACACACCTCTGTGTTAAAACCGTGTATAGGAACTTAAATGTAAGTGTGGCATTTCCCAAAACTCCTTTAAGATATTTGATTAGCCTTATTCCTAATTCCTATAAACCACCAAAATGTGGTGCTTGTGGAGGGATGAAATGCTATACAATGTTGTATTTGGCTAGATTGGATGTATGATGTGGATGTTTGATGGTCATCAGATTTTAGTAGATTACAAAGTTCCAACAAGTTGTTACTTTACTCTCTCTCTGTGCAATGTTCTTGCATCCCCAAAGCCATCCGCCATGCTCTACCCCTCTCCCCCTTCTAATTTCAAACCCTAAGTGGTTAAGATCGCTATCCAAGCACCCCCTTTCCTTCCTTCCTACCAGGTTCACCGTGGTAGATCGCCGAAGCTTCCTTCCTACCAGGTTCACCCTGTTAACTCGCCGAACCTTCCTTCCTACCAGGTTTACCACGTTAACTCGCCAAACCTTCATTCCTGCCTCTCACCCGGTTCATCACGGTAACTCGCCGAATCTTTCTACCTGCTTGGTTCACCGGGGTAACTCTCCCAACCCTCCTTCCTGCCTGGTTCACCGCAGTAACTCACTGAACCTTCTTTCCTGCTTCCCCCCTGGTTCACCTTGGTAACTCGCCAAACCCTCCTTTCTTCCTCCCACCCGGTTCACCGTGATAACTCACCAAACGCTCCTTCCTTCCTCCCACCCGGTTCACCGTGATAACTCACCAAACCCTCCTTCCTGCCAACTGCCCGGTTCACCAAAGTAGCTCACCAAACCCTTCTTCCTGCCACCCGCCCAGTTCACCACGATAAATCGCCAAACCCTCCCTCCAACTTTCTTCCCTACTGTGACACGAACCAAGAACTCCGTTAATGACTTAGCTACACAAAATCGTAAATTCCCTCTTAAATTTAACAAATACAAGTGGATTGAAAATCACTCAGCATCATGTGGTTCCCAAGCAAATGTTCCTCTAATATTTGCCTGTGCTGGACTTCTCAGTTTATTTCCTGAGTCCTAGTGGTCAACATATTTGTTCCGCTAGTTCACAGTTCACTCTGTCACGATTGCGCTGTGCATAGCTCATTTTTCAAAGTTCATTTCATTAAAGTTATATAAGACTGTAGCATGTCACTTAAATCAAAAGGACATCTACAAACCATAATCCGCACAATATTCTAAATTACGACAAGGGAATCAGAAGAGGATAATTAATTCTGATATATTTAGAATTAAAACCGTCTGGATTCTACTTACATTACGCGGATGTTCCCGGATATGATCACCATGCTTTCACCAACTGTTCTACTAGCATGGCGGAAGCATAGGCGTGGCAGTTTCAACGCACGTCTAACCTCTTGACCTCAACATTGAAGAAAGACCAGACGGTCCTTGGTTCATCACTAGCGATGACACGAGCTACGACCACTATGCCCCTAGCGGACTTCCTTGGCAACTCTTTCCCCTCCGTTTCAAATCTCCCTCTCCAGTCCTCTCTATTCCATTGTTTATGGTGCCCTATTTGCTGGTCAAGGCAAGAGTATATAACGAGAAACTCCTAGGTCCATTTTTTGTAGTTCATAACTTGGATTTCTTCGAAGAAGGAAACTCTGCTCCAGCACCTGTAGAAGAAACTGCCGACCATGACGGTTAGGGCGTGGGAGTTACCGCCTCGACGCCGAGGGAAACCCATCAATTAATCCAAGTATTCTGTTATTTTCCAAGTCCCTCAGACTTGTTGAATTTGTCCTTATGACTATGTAAATTTTTGTTAAGTCAAGAGGACTAATTTATTTTGTATGTCCATCAGACGTGTTTTGTTTAGTCAATAGGACTAACATATTTTGTACATCCATCAGACGTGTTTTGTATAGTCAATATGGCTTATTTATTTTGTACGTCCAACAGACATGTTTTGTTTAGTACAATTGACTAACTTGTTTTGTATGTCAGAGGTGTTGACTACATATTTTCCTATGTCCATAAGATATAGCTTAAATGTGGGAGCCTTGAGCTCTATTTGTTATAGGACCCAAGCTTTAGAGCCCTCTCGTTAACAAGTTCATTATTCAGGAGTAAGTTCATAAGACTTCACAATATCCCATGACGCCGTGGATGCTCTTATGTTCTAATATTAGAATGGCTACAAGCAGGTTGTCTAACGCCTTTATTTGAGGACCTAGTTAGGTCAGTATCTCACAGCACTGTTATTTGTATCTCTTTTTCTGTATTATTATTTTGGGTGCGCAAAGTGCAGAACACGGCTAATCTTGTATGGTGGCCCGCACAGATAGTACTTTTCTTTCGCCCCTTGATTGGCACATCTTATGATTTAGTGTTTAAAATTAGTGTTTTCTAAACGTGAGGTTTACCCCTGGCAGTGGGTAATGTCATAAATGTACTATTGAATGCTCTGGCAATTCCCACTGAGAAAGGACCAGCCATAGTACTATTTAGTGTAGACACCTGGTTGCTTTTCAGCCATTCACTGATGTAATGGACCGTCCGTCCTTTTACTATTTCTGAAATAGTTCTGTATCTTTAGCTGGGACGAACATTGGCTAATAACTCTAAAATTATAGTGTCATTTGTTACATCTTTATTTGTCTCTAATTCACCTTGTTTTGTTTAGACCCTTCTGGTGGAAGTCAGGCTGCTAGCCCGACTGTTGCCGTGTCGTCTTGGACATGTATTCTCTCGAGCTACGGGAAGATACTGTAACTTTAGAGTTATTATACCCCGTCATACTTAATATCTTACTTTGATAAAGCACTTGTTTTTCTTTGCCCATTCAACGGGCTTCAGCCACAGTTTCTACTTTCTGTTATTTCTATTCAGCTGTTGTAATCTAATTCCAACCTTTATGTTTTTGTATAATAAATCTATTTCTGTTACCTATTTAATTCTTTCTCTGTTATAATGTATGTTCCTATCACTCTTAAATATTGTATGTAAAAAAATCCAAGGTGTCGAGTCAAGACCTCCGTTTCAGAAATCCAGGACTCGACTCAACTCTAGTTTTCTGTGTGGCACCCTGGATGCTGATGAAGATTCGTGTCACACTGTTCCTGACTAACTGATAGAATGTGAATCCTACTAACTGTTGCAAGTAAACATAGAAATAAACTTAATGTCAATTCTACCATAGAAAGTGTTATTATTTTATCTCTCTTTAGACTAGGTAGCATAGTATAAGACTTGATACACGGTTGTCAATGGACACTGCAGGGGGCTTACAGCTTCTAGCTGTATATTCGGATCATTAGCCAGGCCCAGAGGTGAATGATGACGCTAGGAGTGGTTAAGGTTAAATTACCTTGTTGGAAACTAACCTGGGAGAGCAGGGGATGTCCTTATGAGTATGGCAAATCAGGTCTTATGATAATCCATGTGGTGTGTGTCACTTAATTATATGAACAGTGTCAAGGAAGCCCCTAGAACTATCCTACCTTCTATTTATTATTAAAATAGAATTGGACCCATGATATGCCCCGAACCCTCGGTTAATTTAATTATATTATTGCTCCCCTATATTCGAACCACGCTACCCAAAGGAGACGATCTAGAGGTGAGAGGGAAGTGACACTACCGCACTCAAATAGGCCCTCCCAAAAAAGGGTTATACCAGCCAACCAGCGGAGCTCTTCTAGAGCTACCACCCAGATCTAAAGCACACCACACTCTGCTCTTATCCACCGGGGGTGACGTCATTGTTTGCTTCAACAAAATTGGTTGTGTTGTCAAAATAAATGTGGATACATTTATCTAATTGTGCCAAGAATCTTCGCAGGGCTGCTAAGAATGATTATGTAGTTATATCATTAACCAATTCAAGGTGAGTCTTGGTATCAAGCATCCAAGATAAGCTATGTAACTCTTTATTATGACAAGAAACTAGATGAGCCTATCCAATATAAACATTTGGTTATGCTTCTGTTAGCAACCACAATATGTGTAAGTGTGTAATGTGTAAGTTGTGCCAATAGCAATGATCCACACAGTTCTTGTCTTGGCAAAGATGATTTTTTGAGTGGAGCTACACAGGACTTAGAACAAATGAGAGTGACTAATTGTAGCCTCTTAACACATTGCATACCGGCATGAAATTACATGGTGAACTGTCACATACCGGCCAAATCTATGATATTTTGAATTTTTGCTGTGAGAATAGTTTTTGACATATAATACTTTTTTTGTGTGTTTATTATAGAGTCATTAATGATCTTTCAGATTTTGTATGGACTTTATTTTTATTTATAGAAGAAAATTTTAAAAATATATACTTTGTGTGGTAGTTTTTGTACATAAAACTCTTTTTTTTTAATTTATTAGACAAAACAGAATTAAAAAATAAAAGATGTGTATACATTCGGTTACAAAAGCTAGAAAAAATTATCATTAATAAATTACAAATTAAATTTTTAAAAATACATTCAGGCCTAACAATAATTTGCCTTGGTGTGGTAGAGAGCAAAACCAATTTGCACACACAATGCTACATTGCAGTTTTCACTAAACCATTTGGTGCAGCCACCTAGTATTTTTTTTTATGAACAAAGACAGTCTAAGGAAATATTTACAGAAAACTATACCTGAGCGTATTTCGAACCATTGCATATGTAAGCAATTAAAACAGGACCTGAGTGTAGTTCGGGCATGGTAACAATATATACTTACTCTAGCCCGAGTGTGGTGTTAACTGTGTTCAAGTCTGTGCTATAAGCAGATACCGACACATCTGAAGAACCATGTATTTACAATTGAACAGTGGTGTATAATTTTTTTGGCACCACGTCTTACTACCTGTTTAGGTTTTACACATATGTACTAATTAGGCTAATGTGTTAGTAATGAGAAAGGTTGAATTTTAGAGGAAGTATACCCGCATTTGTGTGGAGGGAGAGTGGAAAACCATACATGTAAAACCACCCTCCATACATCCGATTTGAACCCTGTTCTCCCTGTCACTAGTTTATTGTGAGAGTAACACCAGACCATACAGCCACCAAAGTTAGTAATAGTTGTGTCACCTGTGACAATTCTTCTAAAGAATTAACATTTTATCGAGACCTGTGAGTGATATAAGAAATTGTTGCCACCTTGACTGCAAAGTGATTGTAACCAATTCATCCCAACCCAATTTTAACTGCTACAATTCTTGAAGGATAATCTTGGTCCTCAGAATGACTGGCCCAATAAATCTCAATGGATCAAAAATATGAGTCGTCACTAACAAACTTGTTTGCTTTGTAACTCGAGTTGGCACGTTTTGTGAAACCATCACTGAGTAATGAAAGGACATAAGACACCCAATGGCTTGATGGTGCTATCTTGATCAACTTGAAGCGGTGGATTGGTTTCTTTATCCTCAAGAGAAATGTTGGCCAAGAGCTCTTCCTAATTGACACACCATTTCCTAAAATGAATATTAGTGCTATCAGCTAATTTTGAAATATCATGGCATCGTCAATGGTGTGCATCCCTGTCATTAGGCCATCTAAAAAGAAGTCCTCCAATATTACCCCTGGCGCCAAGGAATAGTGTTATTGTTCTTTTCTTGCAAATTGTTGCAACGTTTGTGTTACTAAGTATAGTGCACACGTTGTTCCATAAGTTACCATTAGCAACCGATAAACTTGGTGAGGCATGCTAGGATTTTCTCTCAAATAATCTTTTGTAAACCCAACCGTGACAAATCCATTTTAATTTGGAGGTACATTTTCTCGATGACTGCTATTAGCACACATTTGTGTGTTCTGAAGCTCATGTTTATGGAAAATAGATCTTGTATGGTTGGACCAACCATCAAACGATCATTTTTTAACTTAATTTATTTGAGGTATTTAACATGCTCTTTCTGAACCAACTGTATGTATCAGTATATGACTTATAAACTAACTCAAAACTAGAACAGACACAACATCCAGCCCCCGGCCATTAATTCATAATTGTGAAAGGGGAAACCCACATTTCACCAATTATAAATTTTTCAGCCATGCCAGGAATCGAACCTGGGACCCTTAGCTCAGCAGACAGACCAACTGAGCTAAGGTGTCTGACATCAAAAGATCTTTCAACGATGATTCAGAACTAGTCCTTATTGATGTATCAAAGACTACGTGAAGCTTGGTTGTGGTGCTAGAATTTTTAAAAACTGGATGATGTGGAATATAATATTCCAAACTTGGCTCAAAGTGCAGAAGAAATTCAAAGTCACACACGAATGCACAATATTACTCATATATCTCTGGTTGTCTAGCCAGTCTTTTCTCTAATTGATCAAATCCTTTCATGATGAGTTCCTTTGAATCCCCCAAATCCCTTGAATTGTCCTTAAATTGCATTTTAACGATGTAACTGCCTTCTGGTGCTCAAAATATATTTTATGAAAAGTGTTTTTCACATTTCAAGTCATCACCATACTAGTTGTAAACATTCTTCAATCTCCCAAAATTTTTAAAGTTGTAAATCAATAGTTTGTGTAGAAATGAAATGATGAAATTTTGCTGGGGATGAATATTCACGAAATACTTTCCTTGCCATGATCCAACCTATATTTGTTTTTGTAATATGGGTGGATTAGTTGGAAGGTTTCACTTGACCTACGTACATCAAATCCCAAAAAATCTCAGTTCCAAGTAAAATATCAATTTTACATGGCTCATAGAACTTAGGATTTACATAAGTAATTGTTGATGGAGTTTTCTAAGAAGATAGATCAACAAGTGTGTATGGAATTTCCAAGAAGAGAAGTCAAAAAGTGTGTATGAAATTTGTTCCTAGTCAGGGCAAGCAAGACAAACACTGCTTGCCTTTGATTGAAGATGTGTAGTTATTTTATTTAATGTTTGTAAAAATATTATCCTCGTAATCATTTAAATGTAATTCAAGCATCAGTGGGTTTGAAAAAAAATTATATCATACATTGCAGTGACCGTAACATGCATGCAAGACATGCACTAGTTCATCTAATGGTGGTTGAAAGTCTGTATTTGTCTGATTTTCATCCCATTGCCCCAGCTAGTGTAGTTCTTATTTGTGATGTCATAGATTTCAGAGAGGAGTGAAGGGGAAGAGCTGCGGATGTCAGGTAAGAACGCAAGCAGCCGAGCTACGAATTCTTTTGCTCGAAAGGTGATGACTAGAACCAAAGTCACTACCCCTCTCTTCCCCTTTCAAAACATAGTGAGATGGTATGACATGAAAGGAAAAATTTATATTGCCAAGGTACTGACCCTACACTGACCGATGCCTACACATCTTTAAGCCCCGTACACACAACACAACTTCTTTTACATAAAGTTGTACAAGAAGTTGCAGCCTGAAGATGGCGTCGTGTGAACACCAAAACTTGTAAAAGATCTGCTTTGCACAACTTATTGTATACAATTTCAGGAAATAGAATGTGTCCTATATCAGCCAATTTACTTGTACAACTTTTGAGTTGTAAACATGAAAACTTCATTTGCTATACAGTTAAAAAAATATATTTTTTTAAGGAAAACGACTAATTTTTTTGAAAATAAACAAGTAATTATAATTGAAGGAGGTTAAACCCCAAAAATGAAGGTTTTCAATTGTTTTAAAAATATATTAAGAAATTGAAAGAAAATATTTTTTTTTTTTATTTTCATAATATTTAGGAATGATTAAGAAATTATTCACATTAAATACCACTATTTTCCCAATCAATCAATCCTTATTTTTCCATAAAAAGGGCAAAAACGCCTTTTTTTACCAATATTTTATGCAATCACAAATGCCGTGTGAACAGTCACTGGCTAAAATGTATATGCAATCCATGTGACCCAGATATTGTACAATTTCTTGCACAACTTTTTGTACAAGATATTGTACAATTTCTCGCACAACTTTTTGTACAAGAAGTTATGTCCTGTGTACTGGTGTTTAGAGTTTTGGGTAGTTTATTGTAGCAGATGCTTTTGCTTTGATGTGTGTATCAGTGAAAGATAACAAACAAAAGTTTATAAGCATATGTCTTTAATAAGTTATAACACAATAATGTAAATCACAGAACAGACGGACGCCCAAAGCCACAACTATCATGAAAAAAACACCTCAAAATAGCTTCTTGAAGCATAAAACATTTTTTAAAAATTCCAAGACCTCCTCTTTTAAGCTTGGGGTCACCCTTTCCAAGCTTGCCTAAGAATTTTTGTCACAAAACGCTAATGTTCCTAGCTATGGGTAAAATAAGGAAGTCTAGATTAGATTTGGAGGTATTGAATCCGGATATTATGAATATGTTGGTGCTATATGTAGCTTCATTTGTAGTTGCATTTATACCTGTAGCAGGTGTAAAAACCTTGATTCGTTTAAGACCCAATCGTTGACACAATGCCTCATATATGAGGTTGACTGAGATCCAAAGTCCAGCAAAGCTCTGCAAGTAAATGAAATTGTTTAGAGTTTGAACTTACCTTCACAAATGGCTTGTGTTTGCTAATTGATGTTTGTGGTTTTCTAGTGTGAAGATGATTAGTTGAAATAGCTTCAAGTACCTGACATCTACACTTTAAAAACTATGTAAAGTAAGACAATATTGGTAGCTGATCTGATGATGCTAAGCATTGTCATTCAAGATAAAGTCATAGTCATGTCTAGTTTGGTACCAAGTAAGAGAACCACTAAAGTGTCAGTGGGTTTATATAATGCCTTGAGAGCTCTGATGTGCCTTAGTGTACTGTGTAATTGAATGATGTAAATTCATGAGAAAGGATGACATAGGTTGAGTCACCCTTCAAAGATGAACAAAGATAATGAAATTTTGTGGATCAGTTAGCGACTTGTTGTATATAAGTGAACTAAACACTTCAAAAAATGGTAACCAGTCTTTGTAGCTGCCACTAAATAAAGGCAAATTTTTAGTCAGCAGTTTGACTGATGTTTGTGGAGTTGTTGAGGTAATTGAACTATTATCATGTGAGTGTGTTTGAATAAATGCTTCAATCGATGCCATTAAAACCAAATATGTGTTCTCAAAATGTTCACGTTCATTTTAATTTATGCCCCTATCATCAATCATTTCTTTGTGACTGCAATGAAACAAACTCTGACCAACATTGATTCAATTTTGATAGTCGCCATTTTAATTGAATTAATGAATTTGGTTGAATATCAAATATTTGAGAATACACTTTAAATATTTTGACTCTAGCTTTGATATGACCCCTTCTTGCCACAAGGCACTTTAAATAGATCTGTGTTTGTGGACATGTTAAATTACAAAGTATTTAAACACAGGCAAAAAAACAATTTAGAGACAAACTAGAATCAAAGGAAGAGCGGAAGGTCAATTAAAATAACTATAGGAAGAGATTAAACTAGACTAGACTGGACTGGACTCACTTATATGAAGAGACATGTTTCTTTACAATTGAAACAGGAGAGGTATAAAGGAAGATCTCTTAAGCGCTTTGTTTCATTTTGACAATCGTAAAAAAGTATTTCCGAAACCTGGGTTTCTTGTTGGTGGATTGTCGGTTGGCTTTCAAAGTATGTGGCGCAGCCCTAATCCATTAGGCCTCTATTGTGAGGATCTGAGATTCCTTGCAAAGTAAAAATTCAACCCAAACTGAGAGGAATAAGTGAATAAGCACCAAAGTCACACACTATCAAAATGCACCCAATAAAACTGTGATATTCAATCGAAATATGACTCACCATCCAAACCACGAAGGACCACAAATGTTTATGATTATGGTGTATTATTGTTGAACATCATAGTTTTCTCATTCTATATTCATCCTATAATTATGTTAATGGATATTTGTAATAAAATATTAATTGATTGATTAACACATGTTTTATAGATTTAATTATATAATATAAAATTAACAGCTAAAAACAATGTTGAGGGTAAAATACTAAATATCAATTCACTTTTCACTCGTACAGTATTAAATAAAATAATGTTAGAGAATATTTTTAGTAAAATGTTAATTGATTAACATATGTTTTATACAACTATTTAATTACATACTGTAATATTAACAACTAATTACACTGTTGAAGGTAAAATACTAAATATTAATTGAATGTTAAATCCTGAGGTTTGAAATGCCAATAATTGCAAAGTTAATAAATGTAAGGTAGAACTGAATTGTTCTGGACAGTTAGGCTAAGTGCACACAAGCAGCGAGGTAGGGTGACGCTATTACAGCCACGAGGTGTCTACATGCGCCAAAGAGCAGGCATTCAACATACACAGTGTTGCAAAGCAGAGCGGCACTTCTCTAGTTGGCAAAATGGCTTCGTCAAAACAATTACTTAAGGTATTTCTTAGTGAAAATTCTTATTTTATGTGGAAAGCCTTGAAAGGGTGGGGAAAGAGCGAGTGGGTACATGAAATGTGTAAAGACGGAGACTATTATGGAGAATATCATTAAAGTTTGTTTCTCGTGCTAAGGAGACATTATACACGATTTGTCGAGTATACAAGTATGGTAACCATGATCTTTGATTATATTCTCAGAAAGTCATGGATGTTTTGGAGAAGCAAACTACAAACTGGAGACAGGGCTAGAACTGCCAACATGATTTACAAAATAGTTGGAAAAGTGACCATTTGTTACAAAAAAAAGTGATCTAATTTACTTTAAAAAAGTGACCTAGTTTACTTTAAAAAAGTGATAAAAATAACAAAATAGTTTAACTATAAAGAATGTAATTTTTTAAACCATAAATTAAAATATTATCCACACCAAGCTCCCCTCATCTGTTTTATTTTATGGTTTTCTTCATTTCCAAACAAAGCTTCAGTTATTACAAATAATAATCAAACATTTATTAACTACACCTAATAAAACAGATATATTTAGGAATATAGCATTAACATAAAATGTGTTAATCTTGAGGTGCATTCTTAAAAACAATGTTATGAGAGCAGCCTTTTTCTTTTCAAGTACATCTTGTATTTTAGCTACATCTTTTTTTATCAAAAAGTATTTTCTCACCTTACCTACTCCTCCTAACATGGTATGAGACACTTCTGCTTCTTCAAAATATTTATTTTCCAGTTCAAATTTCAATCTTTTAATCACTTCATGTAATAATCTATTAGTATTTTTACTCTGCATTAACCGCCTCTTTTATTTTAGTGTAACATCTCTTCTCGTGTAATGATGAATTTAGATTCAAGTTTACGTTTCCTTTCTTCATTTCTCAAGATGTCATACTCCTGCTTAGCTACTTCACTTTCTCCTTTAGCTTTTCTTTCGTTATCTAAATAATTCTAGTAACCTTTGCAAGGTACATTCATTTTTTAAAAATCAATATGTAATTAGATTTGTTGCAGTGAGGTTTTAGAGTATATTTCACAAGCAGTATAGCTTTCAATGTTCTTTCTAACATAAGAACGAGCCTCTGTCAAAACCCTGCCAGAAATTGAGAATCCTTGTACCAATTCAATGGAATGAAGATAAAGCCACTTTAACAACCTTTGGGATGTTAGGATATTTCTGTCTTCCGGTCATTGTATTAATAATTAAAATTTAGTGCCAGTAATCATCAATACCATTTCAAATAAGTGACACTTTTTCATCCAAGTGACAAAATAGTGACTTCAAGAGAAAAGTAACAAATAGTGAAATAATAAGGTGAGAAATAGTTTAAGTTTAAACATATTATTTAATGTTAAATGTTGCCAGATTGTAGTATAAAACCCCTCACAACCATGAAAACTCAAGAACTATTCAATTATTAAATTTATAATAGGTCTCACAGTTGGTATACTCCTATACAATTGATTTCTTTACAGTACTCTGCAGTACAAGGTACTGAAATTCCACAAGAAAAATGCGTAAATTGAAATCTATTTACTAAAAAATAGAAAACCGAATTAAATGTAACATTACAAAAATTTACATTTTACATGTGGATGTCTTCTGAAACCTTTAAAACATTTTAAAAATAAAATATATATTCTAATGCAATATAACACTTCACAAGGGATGTTTTTGCTATAAGTATTTATAGTGAGGTTGATCAAAGGATAATGTCATGTTCTCCCCTTTGGGAAGTTGGTAATCGTAGTAATACGTTGGGAAGGCTTAACATGATGACTCGTTTTAACTTGGTTATTACGGTCAGTAAGTTTTTGACGAGGTTGCGTAGCTTGAAAAATGTGGCAATAAACTCACTATCAAGTGATAATCTTCAAATTCCTCTTTCTTTTCATTTCTAAGAAGGTCCACCTTCTGCTCTTCTAGTTGCAACATTTATTTTGCAACAGTGTTTTGAAGGTTTATTTTCACTTCCGTTCCTTTAAAGCTGAAATCTATGAAGGAACAGAGTTCAAATGTGTTGTGGCAGCTGATATTTGAATTGGATGGCAAACCCTCCATCTGACTTACAAAATCTTCCTCTTGTAACAGGATGTGATATCTTCATTTCCTTCAAAAGTATCTTCAGCTTCATTCAACGCCATTTATGATATTTCAGATTTTGTAAGGATTTTATTTTGTTTTATAGAAGAAAGATTTAAAAAAAATATACTTTGTGTGGTAGTTTTTGAGCATAAAACTTTTTTTTTTTCAAATTAATTATATAAAAAAAGATTTGTACACATTTGGTTACAAATACTAGAAAATGTTATCATAAATTTTACAAATAAAATTTAAAAAAAATACATTTAGGCCTAACAATAATTTGCCATAGTGTGGTTGAGAGAAAAACAATTTTTCACAGACAATGCTACATTGCACTTTTCACAAAACCATCTAGTGCTGCCACCTAGTTGTTGTTTTTTTTAACTAAGACAGTCTTAAGAAACATTTACACAACACTATACCCAAGCGTATCTCGGGCCATTGTGTATGTAGACATTTAAAAGAAGACTTGAGTGTAGCTTGGGCATGGTAACAAAAGATATTTACGCTAGCCCGAGCGTATCTCAGGTGTGATGTTCAATGGGTTAAAACCTGAAATTTGCTGATATTTTATTTTTATACCTTGATTTTCTACATCATTTGAATAACACAAGTGAATAAATTTAATGGAAGCCTGAATAATAGATTGGGTTTCTTTCAGAACAAAATGAAGACATGCATATGTAAAGGATGTGTGTAACTTTGATGTCTTATAAGTAATAAAATTATATATTTCTGTGATTTTTTAATACTTTTAGACAAATCTATTATATTAACGAAGTTAAAGGAATTTACATAATTAATGTTGAGGTAATTAAGACAAGCCATATCATAACATTTGATTATGTTCTAGTGAATGCCAATATTAGTTAGAAAACTAACCTGACACAAAGCACAAAGTCTCCGTGGATGGTTGTGCTATCTCTTACAAGAAACACCCCACCTTCCTTTTCACCCATCAGGAGGTCTGTTGCATCTTGTCTTGACATAGGGCCAAAGTACCAACTGAAACAATAATAATGTGTTTAGCAAATATTGTTACAAGGTAATGTTAGTCCCCATCATGCACCTTTAGTGTTGAGATAACATGTGTCTAAAATTCAGCTTGTAATCTGGGCGTAACGGGGGTGGGGCTAATGCTCTAGATCTTGAACATTCGACCTTATCTTACCTCTGCTTTCGTGGCTTATGGACTACGTCATTTCTGGGGTTGGGACACCATTAAGGAGAATTCCATTATCCCCAGGTGGTTGATTTCTCCTTAATGGTGTCCCATTATCTCCAGATGTTTCCCCGTGACAGAGAGACTGATGCTTGAATCTGTTAACTACAGGTCTAACCCTGCGGACTGGTATGCCCCCGTTTGACTACTTCTATTGTAAGTAGTACACAGGACTGGGCCAAAAGCCCACGTCGCGAGCTTGCTCGTGGCGGCAGCCTAGAAATGGGTTGGACTCTGTGGGGAAGTGAGTTTAAATGCCGACGAGCGATGGCGTTGGGGTTCGGGCCTGTGGGGCTGGGCTCCTGGGGTTTTGGGCCTTCGGGCCTCGGCTCTTGGGGTTCTGGGTCTGTGGGCCTCGGCTCTTGGGGTTCTGGGTCTGTGGGCCTCGGCTTCGCCATTCGTGTGGTAAGCCACTTTAGAACTCCAGTTCTAGCTTTGACAGTTAGAAGTGCATGGGCTAGAACATGGGCGCCTCCACTCGTACGCACGAGTAGTGGGGAATTACTTTCCTACGCGCAATGGGCATAATCCCATTCCCCTACACATGGGAAAGAGAGGATATCGCAAGGTCATTTCTGTGAGCGGAAGTTAAATAGCTCCGGTTACCACCCTGGATAGGTGGAAGGCACAGCCCCAGTGCTTGTCCAACCAGTGAGTGACTGGAAGGGGAGGAGGAGTTAATTCTCGCCTCCCTGGGTATCCGGCATGAACCAGATCATCTCACCCTTCTGAGTGGGGGGTTGGAGCTTTTTAAGTACCGACCTAGAAACTGCCATGGGCCTTGATGTACAGGTGTGTTTGGCGCTTCCGAGTTAAGTCATAGCGCGTTAAGGATATATATCCCCAGATGGTAGGATGATACATGAGAATGATGGTGGAAAGCAGAGGGGACCTACAGTAGCGTGCAAATTAATCCGAACACAAATGTTATTTAGTAAATAGTAACTTGATTTAGAAAAAAAATATCATAGGCCTACCTGTATATTTTGAAATATCTAGCATTGAATATGTCCTTTATTCTTAATCAGTTCACATATGCTATTTGGCATGGATTCTACACGTGTACTACACATTTTTTTTATTTGTTTGTCACAAAATCATACCTGTATCATTGATTTAATGAGGTCAACTTTTGTGGTACAGTTCATTTTTTAGTCTTTTTTTGACAATCGCCCAAAGGTTTTTGATTGGGCTTAGGTCAGGGGAGTTGCCAGGCTACTGGAGCACTTTCCACTTTTTTAGCAGTATGGCATGGCGCCAATCTTGTTGGAACACTCCGTTGCCTTGTGGAAATATATTTTAAAGTTGTGTTACAACCCTTTCCTGCAAAATCTTGATATATCCATCACTTTTCAACATACATCCACTGGTACTAATGAACGAAGGCCTTCAAATGTGAAACACCAAAACATATTTTTATGGGGATGTTTAACTGAATGTTGGATATGAGCTGGTGATGTTTTTTCTAGCGTATGAAACTTAGCCTCTGATTATAAACGTGTGACTCATCAGAAAATATAACATTTTTCCAGTCTTCTTTGGTCCAGTTTGCATGTGCTTTGCCCACAAGAGCCTCTTTTTGCACATTACTGGTGTTAAAAGCTGTTTTAACTGCATGGCAAACTTTTTGTCCAGCTGCAAGAAGTCGGAATCTAACAGTTGTCACATGTAAGTCTGTTCCACTAATTGCTAATTCTCGATTTAAGTTCACAGTAGATAATTTTGGGTCAAGCTTACTTTTTCTCGCTAATAACTGATCCTGTTTTGGATTAGTTTTTTTTTACAGCCATTCTTGCCCATCCTTTGAGGTGAAAAGGAACCAGTTTCATTAAAATGTTTTAAAATAGCATTCACTGTACCTAATCTAACATCAAACTCAGAAGATATTTGTCTTTGTGTCATACTGGTATGCTCAGAAAAAGAAACTATTTTGGAGCATTTCCTTGGAGTATGTCCATTATTATATCTTTACTACACACAATACAAAAAATGTGAAAATATGATTTTGTAATAAAAGATTAAATAAACTTCCACTAAACACTATTTAATACATGCCAATTTCTAGATAACAAAGAACAATAACCTCACGTTTCACAGACAACATAGAGAATGGGTATGGTCAAGAAGAGTAGCCAAAACGTAGAAAAAAAACAAAAATATTTCTGTGTTCGGATTAATTTGCACGCTTCTGAACAGTTTAACGTGGGTTCCGAACCATGATGGGGGCCTGGCATTACACACATTCACAATGCGTGAACACACACACTTTGCCAGAGGTGAAGGAAGTGTTTGTTAATCAGATAAATCTGTGCCAAGACAGGGATTTGAACCCCGGACCCATAGCACAGGCCAGGTCACCAGCTTATAATCTATAAACATAAATTTGATTCCTTTCTATTACTTGAAATCCAATAAGTAGATATAATAATGAAACAATATAAATATGCCTTGAAAGTAATTAAATGTTGATACATAATTATCTCACAATTAACTGTTTATAGCACCGCGTCTTACTAACTATTCGGGTTATATGCGCCCACAATTAACTGGTAGAAAGTACATCCCAAACGATTGGTAAGATGCAGTGCTAAAAGAAATTAAAAATGATAGGTTTAAGTTTCTGTGTAATCTTTTACAAGAACAATGTTCTATTGTGTTTCTTGTTTTGGTGTCTCAAGTTTGGTTCCCAGTCCAGGTGTAGTTAAAAGAGTAGCTAATTTATAAACAGCATATAATCCATTCCAATTATTACTTCAACATATAGAGTATAAATGTAATGCTTCATGCAAGTCAAAATAAACCTGCAACCCTAATAAAATTAAGATCACTAAATATATAAACTTGAATTCATTTAATATTTTCTCAATTTTAATTTTGAAGATATTGTTTGGATAAATAATAATATTTTAATCTGTATTTGAAAAAAAAAGATTCGATCAATAATATAAACACAAGTTAAATAAGCCTCTGTAAACATAGGCTCACCAACATTTTAATACATATTTTTCAATCAAAATGTACCCAAATAAAATGTGTTTTGTTTAAGATAGTTTGCACAAAATTCTTTTAAATCATACTTATTAAAAAAATTGTGAACAAATTGTCTCATCAGGCCTTTCGTATTTTGATTGGGAATAATAAGACACACTTTAAAGGGTATTCTAAAGGATAAATCAAATCATAGCCTGTTAGAGATGCACCTAAAAGTTTGGTACCTCAGGCCAACCCCTAAATTGCACTTGCTTAAAAAAACTATATTTTGATTATCACTCATAAAACAATTAAGAAAAAATATGCCATTTTTAGTAAGCCACAACTAAGAACAAGATATAGGATTGCAAAGTAATTATCAATCAAGTGATTTCTATGTCCACTCTGTTTACCCTAAAAGGTAGCAGACTTATTTTAACTCAATTACAATATGGCCCTATCTTATAAGCTGCACCACCCAACAAGGTAAACTTGCTACCTCTCATGGTAAACTGTGTGTACAGTTAATTCATAAGTAGGCTATTTTATACTTGTCTACAAAGTGTTCTATTACAAAGCTTCAAATTTGTGTAAAAGAAGTTTTTAGCATCCCATCTTCCTACCTGTTCAGGTTACACACATATACCAACTAATTATACCATTAAACTAAGGATAAGGAAGGTTGGATTTAGCAGAAGTGTACCCACAATTGCATGAAGGGAGAGTGGAAAACTATTTAGGGGGGACCATTTAGGAAAAACCACCCTCAGTACACCCGACCAGGATTTAAACCTCGATCGCCCTGTCATCGACAGTCTAGTCTATTACGAGAGTGATGTCTTAGACCACGCTGCCACCAAAGTTGTAAAAGAAGCAGTTAAAATACCATACCAAATTGATGTGTATGGGTCATTCCATGTCAGTTCAACCAGACCATGACACCCATGGTCTCAGATTTTGATGAAACTTGGTATGCTCAAT